>PITA01010986.1:0-69133 GCA_004023965.1 Spilogale gracilis
TCTTTCTTTCTTTCTTTCTTTCTTTCTTTCTTTCTTTCTTTCCCCTTCCTCTCTTCCTCCCTTCCTCTCTTCCTCCCATCGCCCATCTTTTCTTTCCTTACCCCTTCCTTCCTTCCTTCCTTCCTTCCTTCCTTCCTTCCTTCCTTCCTTCCTTTCTTTCCTTCCTCTCTCTCTTTCCAGAAGGAGTATGTGCATGGCAGGGAAGGGACAGAGGGAGAGGGAGAGAAAGAATCCCAGGCAGGCTCCTTGACCAGCACAGAGCCTATGGTTGGGGCTTGTTCTCATGACCCTGACATCATGACCTAACCTGAAAGTAAAAGTCAGATGCTTAACCAACTGAGCCACCCAGGTGCTCCAGTATTAACTTTTTTTTTTTTTTAAATGTTTGGCTTACCTTTACCTGTGAAGCCATCTGGTCCAGGAATTTTGTTCTTTCATAGTTTTTTTTTTTTGATTACCAATTCAATTTCATTACTAGTAATAGGTCTGTCCTAGCTGCTTACTTCTTCCTGATTTCATTTTGGAAGATTGTATGTTTCTAGGAATTGATCCATTTCTCCTAGGTTAAATTATTAGGTCATTAGTATCCCTGGCCTCTAATATCTTGCCACTTGAAATGTGAACTATGGACCATCAGTATCAGTATCACCCAGAAGACTGTTATAAATGCAGTCTCAGGCCTAGCCCAGACCAAATAAGTCAGAATATTTTTAATAGGATATTCAAGTGACTTTTACACACATTAAAAGTTTGAGAACACTGTTTTAACATCAATGTAAGTGTAAATATATGTGTAGTTTGTGCCTATTTATGTATTGTCATACTTATTTACATTTTTCCCCCTTTCAGGACTTTATATTACTTTATTCACCCTGGTAAAAACAGGTGAGTTCAATAAAATAATCTAATTGCATAAATTCTTCATTTTTGTACAAATGACCAGTTATTCCCTAAAGATCATCTTCTAAGTATATATGGCTATGAAGAATTTTGACAGAATTATCTTTGTTACTGAGGTAAATTTTGATTATTATTGTATCAAAAATATTATTAAGCAGTACTGAATTTTTTCTTTTAAAGAGACTTTGTACAAACACGATACTCTTATAAACAGTATAGTTAATTCAGTTCTTCCCCCTTTAACTTAAATTTGAAATTTTATGAGTCATATTCATAGTCTTATTTTTGTTTTTGTTTTGTAGTTTGTCTATTTATGGCAACATGTATTTAAGTGACCTGTGACTGAGGTGATCTTCCCAGAAAATGGAATTTTCAGTTTGAAACCAAGAAAATCCTGGGCAAAGCAAGTCACTTTCTCTATAATAAAGCTTATTAGGGTTGATCACAATTGTCAAGTATTTCCAATAAGTAATTTTTTATTTGGAATAATATTAGCATGTTGATTAAATACTGATTTTTTAAAACCACAGAAGGTTTGAGTATGAGCATTATGACATTTTTATAAAAGAGTAGCTTTTATTTCTTATTTTTTTAAAGACTGTATTTATTTATATGACAGAAAGAAACACAGCTAGAGAAGGAACACAAGCAGGGGGAGTGAAAGAGGGAGAGAGAGGGAGCAAGATGCGGGGCTCAATCCTGGAACTCCGGGATCATGACCTGAGCTGAAGGCAGACGCTTAATGACTGAGCGACCCAGGAGCCCCAAGAGTAAGTTTTAAAACACCTGCTTCATTTCTTTTTACAGACAGTTTTTAAAACAATCAGAAAAGTTTGTTCTTATGTATGTCAGTCACAAGTAGTTATTTGACTGAAAACTCACCTTCTCTTAATGTACCAAAAATAATTGTCCTGAAATTCCTTAAAGATCAACCTTGAAAATATGATACAACTTTTGAAAAGTTTTCTTTTCTCTGCTGGTATTGCATAGTTATTCTAACTAGTAAACTAATAAAGTAAAGTGGTCAATAAAGTAGATTGTCATTGACATTTTCCCTTTGTGTTTCTATGAGTATCTAAATATTAACAGCCTCATGGAAATAAAAATGTATTTCTTTTCAGATACCCATTGTCATTTTAAAAATAAAAGAAACAGGGATTTTACAAAATATCAGGAAGCCTTTGGACCTTAGGAGTAGTATAGGCAAGAATCAAACTGAGAAGATTATTCAGTTTTATACAGAAATCACTAATCATAAGAAGAAAGAATGACTCAGAGGGGATAAGAACCCAGAGCGCAGAGCCAAGACCCATGCAGAAGAACTCTCAGGGAGCAGAACTGAGCCCTATTCACAGAACAGGGAATATGTACCTGGATGGAAATCAGTATTTCTATGAACTGATGACTTTTCCATCTTTTTTAAATGAAAGTGTCTACTGCAGTTAATCTATGCTTGTGTGATCATTATATGATAGATATGTGGGTGGCAGATAACTTGTCTCTTTAGTTCACAGGACTTCTGACCAAGAGAAATGGTACTTATATACTTTAAGTTATCTGAGGAGACTCAACTGTATGACCTAATGCCAAAAGGGATGCAACTTTTGAACGATCTTGGAAGAGTTGAGCATTTTTTGCCTGTGAGAGGGATGTGAATTGCTGAATTAGAGGGTAGACTGTGGAAGACTGTATTTTATAGAAATAGCCATAGCTATATCTCCTACCTCACATGTTCATCTAGCATTTTGCCACTCCCCCATCATGAAGTAGAGTCTAATTTCCCTCCCAAAGAATCTGGATAGACTTGAGCCTCATTGTAACCAACAGAATGTGATGGAATTAATGCTGTATGACTTCTGAGGTTAAGTCAGAAAGGTAATACTACCTCCACCTTGCATCTGGAACATCAGCAATGGAACCCTGCATCACCATGTAAATAGTCCAATTGCCCTGAAACCAACATGCTTTGAGGAAACTCAAGCTAGCTTATGCAGGGAGACCACATGGAGAAGCCCAGGGACTACCTAAAAGGGATATATGGCCCGTTTCTAGCTTCTCCAGCCCCACACTGTTTTAGTTCCAGTTACTGTCTGACTACAACTGCATAAGAGCTCTGAAATAATACCAACCAGAGAAATCTGTCCTGAAACTATAATATGATAATTCCTGTAGTTTTAAGCTTTTTTTTTTTTTTTTTTTTTTTTAGAATTAGAAGTACTGGGGCGCCTGGGTGGCTCAGTTTGTTAAGCGACTGCCTTCGGCTCAGGTCATGATCCTGGAGACCCGGGATCGAGTCCCACATTGGACTCCCTGCTTGGCAGGAAGCCTGCTTCTCCCTCTCTCACTCCCCCTGCTTGTGTTCCCTCTCTGGCTGTGTTTCTCTCTGTCAAATAATAAAATCTTTAAAAAAAAAAAAGAATTGAAGTATTTTTTTATTTTTTATTTTTATTTTTATTATTTTAAGATTTTATTTATTTATTTGACAGAGAGATCACAAGTAGGCAGAGAGGCAGGCAGAGAGAGAGGAGGAAGCAGACTCCCTGCTGAGCAGAGAGACCGATGTGGGCCTCAATCTCAGGACCTTGAGATCATGACCTGTGCTGAAAGCAGAGGCTTTAACCCACTGAGCCACAGGCACCCAGAAGTATTTTTTTTTAAGATTTTATTTATTTATTTGATAGAGAGAGAAATCACAAGTAGGCAGAGAGGCAGGCAGAGAGAGAGGAGAAAGCAGGCTTCCCGCTGAGCAGAGAGCTCGATGCGGGTCTCAATCCTAGGCCCCTGAGATTGTGACCTGAGCCTAAGGCAGAGGCTTTAACTCACTGAGCCACCCAAGAGCCCCTGTAGTTTTAATCTATGTAGTTTTAGGGTGATTTGTTATATAGCAATGGTAACTGAAATACCTCTCCTAAATTAAAAGATTTTAAGTTGGGAAACCTGAGTGGCTCAGCCATTAAGCCTCTGCCTTCGGCTCAGGTCATGATCCCAAAATCCCCAATGGAGCTTCGCATCGGGCTCCCAGCTTGGCAGGAAGCCTGCTTCTCCCTCTCTCACTGCCCCTGCTTGTGTTCCCTCTCTAGCTGTGTTTCTTTCTGTCAAATAAATAAATAAAATCTTTAAAAATAATATTTTAAATTATTTTTAAAGATTTTAATTTCATTTTTTAAAAAGATTTATTTATTTGTTTTAGAGAGAGAGAGAATCTCAAACGGCTCCACACCCAGTGGGAGGCTGATCTTCTGCTCAAGTTCATGAACTGAGATCATGACCTCAGCCAAAATCAGAAGTCAGATACCAACCAACTGAGTCACCAAGCACCACTTACTTTTTTTAAATAAGAGAACACATTTGTAGATTCTGGACCTTCATTGCATAGCTTTATCTGGGCCTGTACATAAGATTAAAAAGAATTAACTGTCTGCCCTCAGGAGCTCTAAATTTCAGGTCAAAATAGATTTGAATCTTCTTTTTTCTTATTATCATTTATTATCATGTACCACAGAAAGTTACTTAATCGTTTTGTTTCCACATCTACCAATTGTTGATAACACCTATAAGAGAGAATTGGCATATAAATTAAGTTAAATGAGTTAACACATGAGAAAGACCCCTAGATGGTATCTGACACAAAATTACCTGACTCAGCTCTAGGGTCTACTTGGTGAGAATCCATTAGGATACTTTTTTTTTTTTTTTTTTTTTTTTTTATTGTTACTAAATTTTTTTTTCCAGTGTTTCAAGATTCATTCCCCATTCCCCACACCCAGTGCTCCACTTTAGGTGTCCCCAGTACCCACCACCAGGCTCTCCCATCCCTCCACCCCCCTCCCTCCAAGTCCTTCTAAGGAAAAGAATGTGTCATCAAGATGGTATATGCAATGTAAGGAGATGGATAGAAGTAATGGCATTTCATCAGAGACTGGCCATATTATCTTATCACTTTCTTTAAAGTACCAGACATTTCTTCCCTTTACTCTGAAAGATACTATTTTATCTGTTTGAATTACCTTTAGATAAGGACTAAGACTTTTATGTCTGTATCCCAGTGCTTAACAGTGACTAAAGCAAAAAAAGTGCTCCATAAATACTGACTGAATAAAGGAAAAAAGTAGTTCTGTAACTAGCAGCTTCTTCCTAAATATAGTCAGATACTGCAGGCATTAGGGTAATCTGAAAGAAAAGGTCTGTTTCCTAGATCTACTTAAACTCTCAAGAATGCTGAAATAAGGGATCAAGTTTCTATGAATTAATAACAATTATAATTAGCAAAAGTAGTATATATTTTTAAAAGCATATTACAAATATGATATAATAAGGTTATTGATAGATAAGATAACATGGTGGTTAAGAGTATAAACCCTGAGTCAGAATGTATGGAAGAAAATCCCTGCTCCACTCTCTTCTAGTCATATAAATGTAGGCAAGTCAGTTAAAGACTCTGTTTTAGTTCCCCATCTGTAAATCACACGTGATAATAGTAACTACCCAGATCCTACTGTTGTTAAGGATTAAAAAGTTAATATATGCAAAATAGGTAGAACATTTCTTAGTATTAATAGTGATGACCTTACTTATAAAAACCTAATTGAGGGCGCCTGGGTGGCTCAGTGGGTTAAAGCCTCTGCCTTCAGCTCAGATCATGATCTCAGGGTCCTGGGATCAAGGCCGCATCAGGCTCTCTGCTCAGCAGGGAGTCTGCTTCCTCTTCTCTCTCTGCCTGCCTCTCTGCCTACTTGTGCTCTCTCTCTCTGTCAAATAAATAAATAAAATCTTTATAAAAAACTAATTGAAAATGATCACTTTTATGCTAAAATGAAGGAAAGTGTTTTAACTACTCTAAAATGACTCAGAATTCAAAAATGAATCTTGTTGAATGAAGAAAATTGCTACATAAGGCCTTAGAAGTCGTTACATAAGTATACCTAGAAGCCCCCACATATTACAGTAAAGCTAGAATCCCATGCCTTGAAATTGTCAAAGTGGGGTAAAAATAGAAGAATAATAAATACTCAGCTGTGAATGTTAGTGTCTACTTGGGATAATTCAGTGACAATAAATCTAAGCAGACCCACTGGGTTATGCCAAGACATTTTCTTAACTAAATCTCATTTGGTTGACTTGTTCTGTCTAATTAGTGAATATTATAATTATGTGCTCTGAAAGTTGTGTGAATTTAATAACATCAAGTAGCACTAAAACAAAGTAGAACAAAATACCAAGACAGAATTTCTTTTAAGGACTTGCCTTCTTGTAAAGAATACAATTAACTCCCTGGAGTAATCCTTATTTCCTTACATAATGAATGCTGTGGGAGAGTAAGGCACTTCCCACATTTCTTTTCATCAATACCTATACAATCGAGTCTGATTTAGTTGAACCTAGGGCATTTTCAATAATTACAAGCACAGGGGTCTATCACAGATTCTCCCGTGGTAGAAAATTTATTAATGTAGGTGAATTAGATATAAGTCTGCCTTTCTGACCCCTTTTAAATTCTTGGTTGCTTAAATGTTCAGTTAGGGCTTATACCAGTTATATAAGTATGGAGGCCCAAGTGTTGTAAAAGTAAGCAGATATAAATTACAGATGGTGCTTTCTTTCACTCTTTCAGGCTGATGTCTGGAGACATTTTGTTAGGATAAAAATAGTTTTTTTCTTTCTTTCTTTCTTTCTTCCTTTCTTTCTTTCTTTCTTTCTTTCTTTCTTTTTTTAATAATTAGACTGCTAGTGATTGCTTAACCTTGTCCTTTTCGGAGATGTGTTCAAGAAATATTTAGGAAACTAAATATCCATCCTGTGATAGTTTATCATTAATAAAGAAGGGCGAAAGCATTCAGTTATAAAAATATGCAGTGGGAAATATAATTGTATTTTCCAGCATTTGTGGGAACCACAGGATTTTTGCTAGAATATAGAAGAAAGTTTTGAATGAGCTTAAAATAAGGTTTGACTAATTCTTAATGAATTTTGTTAGGACATCGACTAGAAAAAATTACATTTGGCCACATTTTAAAAATTCACACCTAAGCTTTCTTTGGCTTGCTTATAATTTTTTGGGATTATTGTTGATTAATTGCTTTACCTCTTTCCTTCATCCTACGCTTTAATAAATATTTATTAGGCAACAATTCATTTACTGACACTACTAGGTGCCAGAGATTACAGTGGAAAGGCATAATGCCTGTAATAATGAAGTTTATGATACAATAGAAACAAAACAAATAAATAAAGACACTTAGGCCGGGGCCCCAATCCAATGACTGGTGTGTTCACAAGAAAAGTAAAAGGCATAGAAACACAGGAAGGCCATGAGGAAATGAGGACAGAGACTGGAGTCATGCTGCCACAAGCCAAACAACACCTAGAAGCTGCAGAGGAAAGGAAGAATCTTCCTTAGAGCCTTCAGAGGTACCATGATCCTGCTGACAACTTGATTTCACCCTCTAACATTCAGAACCATGAGAAAATAAAAGTTCTATTGTTTTAAGCCACCCAGTTTATGATGCTGTTTTGCAGTAGCCCTGGGAAACTAATACAGACAGGTTGACTTTGAAGTATCTATGGAACATCTAAGTGCAGGAGTCGAGGAGAAAGATGAATTTAGAAGTTTTGAACTCAAGTTTGGGCTGGAGATAAAACTATGAGGAATAGCAGCATATGATTGAGCAATAAATCCATGTAAGTGGCTGAGATCATCCAGAGGCAGTCTGTAGAGTACAGGAAGAGAAACTAGTCTAGAACCCTGTAGAATAGTATTGTATGAGTGGGCAGAGATAGAAGTACTCACAAAGGGAGACCAAGATGGAGACTGGAGCCGTTGAAGGAAGCCCAGGAGAGTGTGGTATCACAGAGCCACATACAGAGAGTGTTTCACAAGCTAGGTGAAGCAGATTGGCCAAGTGAGATAAAGTCTTTGTCCATTATATTTAGGAAGACACAATCCTGAGTGACCTAACACATTTCAGCGCAAACGTGGAGTAGTGTTTGAAGAGTCACTGAAGGATGAAAGAGTGAGGCCAGGTAGTGTAAACAACTCTTTCTGAGAGGTCAGATGTGAAAGGGAGGAAGTCTTCTGTAACTAGATGAAGACACAGGATGAAGGCAAGGCTTTTCATGTGACTTAGTCATCAATATTTGAGTTTACTTACAGATGCTTGTGTTTTTATCTAATGAGGTACCTTAATATTTAAATAGTGATGATAAGACAAATAGAATGGTGCCTTACTGTTGACCATAAAACTGCTCACTAAGTTATAGCATAAAAACTAGAACATGTTTTATAGATACAGATCTAAAAATTCAGTAAATGAGAATCTGTTGTTGGTAGAAGTTTTCTGCATAATTTATAAAGAGGAAAATTGTTTTGAGATGCAAAACATCTGACTCATAGTACAGATGAAGAGCACTGAATGACCCATGAGAGAAACTTACCTTATTGTTCATGCAGAGCAGAGAAAATTCAAAACTGATAAGGCATCAGACATCACATAGGAAAATGACTTTAATGAGGGTGAGTCATGATGCCACCCAGGGAAATGAATCAGGTGCCCACATGCCCACTCTTCTTCATAATTACAGTTTCCCCCCCCTTTTAAATTAAAACTAAAGTCAGGTAAGAACTAATATCCCTGTAGAACAAATTTAGGTAAATGGAAATATATAACAGTCTAGGAAGTAAATGAAAGTATCAAAGGGATGCAGTTTTCCAGCAAAGAAAGGAATAGAATCATTACTTTAATTGTAATGTCATCCCTGCTGGCCCCAAAGGACTCTTAAATGCTTTTATTGTGTCCTCTATTTCAGCTGATTTGGGTACCTTCCCACCATGAAATAACTCCAATAGCTTTTTCTCAACACTGAAGTCTCAGATATTGTACCTGAGGTTCCTATGGTTTTCCACTCAAGCCAGGAGAGTGAGGAACATTCCTGTATCCTCCTGTCTCCTTGCCCTCTAGCTTCCATAGTCAATCCTAAATCCTATAAATTCTATGTCTTAAATAACTCTCAATTCTCTTCTTCCCCAGAGCTATGACTCACCTATGCCAATTCCCACGTATCCTGTCTTGCCCCCTCTAAGAGAAGTCTTAGCACAACTAGAATGAACAAGGAAAAATGCAAATAAGATATCATTCTGCTGCTTATAACCTTGGGTGGTTTCCCACTATGGCCACAACAAACCTGTATGAGCCTTTGTGATGAATTGGAAAAAAGGGGAGAAAAAAGTAACCATTCCCTCTCTGGGATAAGCAGTGCCAGATTTGAGACCCAATTTTCTCATTTTCTCTTCTAGTTAGGCTTTTTATGCAGTGTAGAAATTACAACACCCTTTACCCTTAGAATAAAGTCTACAATGTTTCTGTTAATCTCCGTAGAGTTACCTCTTGGCATTCTTCCAGTCATAGTCTCTGATCCTGTTATCCTGGATCAGTTTCAATTCCTTGAACATACCATATTTTCTCACTTAATCTTTGCCAAACCTTTCACTCTTTGGAAAAAATTTCTCCTGTCTGTCCAGATAACTCCTGCTCATTTTTAGGGCCTGAAAAAAATATTACTCCCCCTTTACAGGAGTTTTCAAACCACCTCAATTAGAATAGGTCTTCTTGCCACACACTTTCCCTGAGCACATAAATGTGCTCAATATCACATTCATTAGGATTTATTGAAATTGCTGAAATAAAGTCTGTCTTCTCTGATGAACTCTCAGCTCAATGAGGGCAGACTTTGTCTATTTGTTCCCCACTGTATCATCTGTGTATAGTAACATATCTGACATTTAATAGACACTTAAGATATATTTATCAGCCAAATAGTTAAATGCATGGGAAAATCATGGAATCCTTCTTGTAGGCTAGTGGGAAAAATTTTGTCAGAAGATACAGGTTCTAGTCCTGGCTCTGCCGCTAACTTGCTTAGTTGTGTGACCTTAAGTAAGTTTCCTTAGCCATTGTGAACCTACTTTACTCATCTTCGAAATGCTGATATTATCTACCTACAGAAAGCTCATAGCAGGTGCAAAGGGACAATATTTATTGAGTCCCTACCATGTGCAAAGTCATATGCTAAGTTTGGCCATCTACATTATCTCAAAAGAGATAATATGAATCTCCAAAATATTATCAATTGCCTAACGATTATACTAAGTGGCAAAACAAGGATCTAGGTCCAAATTTCTCTGGTTCTAAATATTCTGTTTTCTCTACCTCTTTCTCTATTCCTTTCTTTCCTCACCATGTTCCTTCAAATTCCATTTGATAAATTCTTGAAGTCATAAGACAAGTATTTGTGTTCTGTAAAACCATCTCTAATGCTCATGGGTAGATTTATATGCTCCTATCTCTAAGTTCACATTATGCTGATATAATAACATTATACTTTAGTTACTTGCATCCCATAAAGGTTTTCAAAGAAGAGACCATGTCTTTCCATTGTTATATAACCAGGATCTTGATTGGGCATTAGTACATTGTAAGTGCTAAATGCGCATTTTGTTAAATGAGCAAATGAACTTTCTCTATCCAGTATTATTCATAAATTTGATAATATTTTTTTAAAGATTTTATTTATTTGACAGAGAGAAACACAGCTGAGAGAGGGAACACAAGCAGGGGGAATGAGAGAGGGAGAAGCAGGCTTCCCGCCGAGCAGGGAGCCCGATGTGGGACTCGATCCCGGGTCTCTGGGATCATGACCTGAGCCGAAGGCAGTCGCTTAACCAACTGAGCCACCCAGGCGTCCCCATAAATTTGATAATATAACTAATTTTTGTTTAGTGCTTATGTATAGTTTTATATTTGATATATAAACAACCAATAATTAAGGCCTCAACCATAATTGCTCATAAGCTTGAGGTTGCTAAGATAGTATAATGAACATATGACATGGGTTCTTATCAAATAATAAATATCTGGTTTTAGATAAATATATTTAAGATTATTTTTAAAAACAACTGATAATTACCTAAAAGGGAATATATCAAATATGAGGTACAGGGAAACTGTCCAGGTTTATTCTGAATTTGATATTCTATTTTTAATTTTCTATATGACAACTTCAGAGAACAAATATATTGCTAGTAAATAGCAAACTACTTAGCTTAGAGAATTTGATATATTATTTATTGTAATGTTACCTTGTTCCAGAGGATTAATTAATAGTAGAAACAAAACCCAGTTGCAAATTAATGGCCTAGAGCACATCAGTGGGGTAGGAGACTAAAACAGGGCTGAAGGTCTCCTTTACATTGACACAAAGGTGAGTAGTATTTACTGGATATTCACATCAAGAAGAAATGCAAAATACTTTGAAATAATGTAATATATAATCTACATCCTTCATCTAAGACAACAGCTTGTCGAAATGTTAATCATTAGGAACTGGAAGATTTGTTTGGTTAATAATGCTTCCTTTCACATGTGTACGTGTTTTCCAGAAGGAAATCTGAATCTATTATTAGCTTTACATAGTCAACTCTTGCTTATCAGAGTTAATAGAAAGAACACAGACATCTGTGTCAATACAAAGAACACAGACATACAATAGGCCTGTTTTCTACCTAAAAGAGTAGATAATAGAAAAATTATATCTTTGGCTCTGGAAGAAATGTTGATTATTTGCAGCGCATTTGCCTTCCACTACATTAGTTTTTCCAAGTAAGAAGTTCTATGCTATGAAAAACCTGTATACACACAAATAAGAGTTCCCTCCAGATCCTGTGAACTTCTTGCCAGAGGTTAAAATTCTGCCAGAGGTATTGATTCTGCACATTGGATAATGATCATCACTAAAATGATGAAAGTTTTAATTCTCAAGCCTCCAGGTCCTAATACAATATTCTCAGCCTCACACATGGCTAATGAATAAACTAGGACAAGCAGAGGTGAAGAAAAATTCAGTTCTGTGAAAGGGAAAAAAGAGAGTCATGCTATGCCTGGCTTTGACCTTGTGAAAGAAGAGGGATCACTAAAGTTATTACTGCTATTTTTAAAAGGAAGCCTCGGACATTGGTCTACTAAAATAAAAAGGTGAAGGGAATTATAAATTAGTGCAATTGTCAGATACATTGCTTTCTAGAGTGATATTAATGATCTTGGCAATGCTGGGTCAACTACTTTATAAATTATATAAGAAAACTGAATAGCCTCTCAATATAAATAACTACTATCTTTTCATCTGTGAAATCAAATCAATTATGTAACAAAAATTTACATTAAAATGACATTTCTCTCTGAGGCATTTTATAAAGTAACCAATGAAAGGTAAGCTCCATGACTTAGAAGAAAGTAGTTAAAAGAAAAGTTGGTCTAGTCTTATGATGTAGATAGAAATGTTACATAGTAGGTAGTAGAATTCCAACAAAGCAAATATTCAGTTGTTAATCATTTACCATTTATTGAGCATATATTATAGTCAGTCACTATGCTAGGCACTGGAGATACATATAACTTATTTGAGACATGATCCTTGCATTTTCGGAACCCACAGACATCTAAACAAATACTTCTGTATAAAATATCTAATAGCAAAGATGTGTGAAGAGTGTTAGGGGAACACATGGATGAAACAATCGTTGGAGTTAGGCTTCATAAAGGAGGTCACCCTTGGCCAAATTCCTTTCCTTATCCACAAGAGTTAAGGTTTACCAGGAAAATTAGATGGGAAGGCATGCCAAGGTGACAGAGAGTATTTTATAAATCAAGAACCATGAGCTTTAAGAACAATGTACTTAGGAGTGAATGGTGTATTTGGGTAGAAGTAAAAAATAGAAAATTAGAGCCAGGTTATCAAAGACTTTGTTGGACATGCTAAGGCATTTGGACATTCTTTTACCATGACAAGATAGAAGATGTTCTTAAGCAGTGAAGTTGCATGAACAGAGATATTCTTTAAAAATTAACTCCAACTTTAAGAAAAAGCTAGATCTGGACAGAAACATCAATAATTTAATAACTTATGATCCTTAATATGGTCTCCCACCCTCTGACTTATGTCATAAGATTTCACTTTTAAAGCTTCAGCTTCACAACTTGGTACCTATTAGAATAAAACTATTATTTTTTGGGAAAAAGGTATTTCAGATAATGCATAAGTATACTGACTGAGCTGGGCTTGGGGATATGGAGAAAAGGAGACAATTTTCAAGAGAAAAATTTTCACTCTCAACCATGTATGTATCTTAATAAGAGCAAAGGATGAGTGCTGATCAGGGAGGTTCCTTTGGGGCCAGGGAAGATGGAGACAGTCTTTTCTCCCAAATCCTGGGAACATTGGACATTGTATTCATTTTCTGCCTCTATATAACAAAACGCAAAAAAACCAGTGGCTTACAACACCATGCATCTATTACCTCACATTTTATGAGTCAGGAGTCTGAGCACATTCTAATCAGTCCTCTGAGAAGGGTCTCAGCAGGCTGCAATTCAGGTGTTGGCCAGGACTGCATATACACTCAAAGGGCAGGGGCAGGAATCATGGGATCATCTTATAATTCTGCTTAATAACAGATGCCATGAATCAAGTACAAAAGTTGAAATTACTAAAGCCTAGAGCCAGGTAGGCAGGGAACAACTGGTCCAGCAAGTAGGTAAGAAGTTACCTGGGAGAATATATGGAACCAGTTTCATCATGGCCTTGCTCACCTAGGTCATGATGAGCAAAAGAGAAGCCTGCATTTAAAGGGCTAGGGCCCAGGTAGCCCCCACACAAGGCACCACCCCAAAATAGACAAGGTATAGAGAAAAAAAAGGGAAAAACGCTCTACCAACGAAGATTGTAGGGATAGAAGATGTAAATTCAGAAAAAGTTTTAGCAGTTTGGAAATGGCTTTCAAATGAAGATAGAGAGAGGATTTGTCCATAGCACAGACCTGGAAAGAACTTTTTCCTTTCATTAAAAAAAATTACAGTTACCTTTTCTCCTACCATATTATATTTAATTATAATGATCATAAATATGTATATCACACAAATATAACTGATAGCAGGGAGATTTTTCAAGAAATATAAATAGGTCTGGTAGAGAAAATCTATCAAGCAAACTAAAGTAGATGAGATAATTAGAAGATATACACAGCACTGAATCTGAATTGCAAAGTAAATTCCAGCTACCAAAGCAGTAGTATTTTTACACAAATTAACAGGAGGTAAAAGTAAGAGAAAATTGAGTTAATAAAAGATGAATTTTTAAAAAAATATTTTTTAAAAAAGATTTTCAACACAAAGACTCTCTGGAACAGTTGCTCTCTTTTGCCATAATTTTGGATAGATTAGCACTTGTAGAAGTCTGACTTTCCCCAGCAGTGACACAACTCCAGCTTTTGCTGCCCTCGCACCCCAGAACATATAAAACAGAACAAACAGAAATTCTAACTCTACTCATCTACAGATTGACCTGCCGGTTCCAAGCAACGTTGTGGATTTAAGATTCTAATTGCCTGGCTGGATTCCTAGCATCTGGCTGTTCTGTATTTATACTCAATTCTTGGACTCTGGACTCTGTTTGTTGCCTAAACCTATGGTAATAACTTCAATACAAATAATAATAATAATGGTCATGGTTATTAAAAATTTATGAAGCTACATTAATTAAGCATGTGTCACATTCATGTATTTTTGATTTAGTAGCACTGACTCAATGTAATAGGGATAGTATTTTTCAAAGAAGATATTGATATATTTCCATTCTTAAATTTTGTTCATTGGGAACCTCTCTTCCCCCAGGCCAGACTGGAAACTTAAGGCCCAGAAAGGGAAATACATACAAGCATCAGAAATTCTAAGAAGGAAGAGGCTGAATGATATAGGGAGTATAGAAAAATAGTTTTACATGTGTGTCCTAAACTTTTCTTTCCAAACTTTGTCTGGAAAATCTGTAATATAATGGGTATTGGGAGGTACCTGGGTGGCTTAGTCAGTTAAGAGTCTGCCTTCAGTTTAGGTCATGATTCCAGAGTCCCAGGATCGAGCCCCACATCAGGCTCCTTGCTCTGAGGGGAGTCTACTTCTTCCTCAGACCCTTACCCATCTCATCCTCTCTCTCTCTCTCCCTCAAATAAATAAAATATTTTTAAAAATATATAATAGGTGTTGGGAGAACATAAGGAAAGAGGGACCTGGGCTCCAAATCCTATCTGTATTCTGGGCATGGCCACTTCTGAGTAAACTTGGTAGCTCTGCATGGTATAAACTGGCAAGATTTTGATGGATTTTTCTAAGTCCTGCTTATTGTCCTTATGAACGAGGCCCAGCGTTTCCCATGGCCTCCAAAAGGGGGCCTCAGAGGCATCTGGGCTGAAAGTCAAGTAGGTTGCCATGGAGCCAGCTTGGCAAGGAAAGAGGTGACTGCAACAGAGACTGGATGGACAGATAGATGGCCGACGTAACAATGTAGTGGGTCTACCTTACCAGTGAGAGATGAGCTGAGGTGAGCAGGCCCAAAAGAGATGGACCTGGTGGTAATGATCTTGACTTAAGTATATTACCCACAAGCTGTAGGTACACTGGGAGGGATACCTGCACCCTATTATCCTCCCTATGTTGCCCCCAGGGCCCACATACTAACCATTTGTTATGAATTTAGACAAAAAAATAATTTAAACTTTCTCCACTCTCCTCTGTCTTTGCCCTCATTGATACTTCACCAAGGATGACTTTATTTCTAGTTCATAGGGAAAATAGGAGCCATCAGAAAATAAAATGCAATATAATTTCTCTTTGCTTACCAGCCTGTCAGTGACTTGTCATTGCTCCTAGGTCTCTTTTGGTCTTAGGATAAAGGCCAAAATCCTGAACATAGCTTGCAATATTCATGCCTGCATGATTAGCCTTTTACTTTCTTTGTGGACCCATCTCCTGTCATATCTCCTCTTTCTCTGGGAGCAATGGCTAATTTCTACCAAAGGGATTTTTTATGCTGGTCTTCCTTTAGAGTATAATCTTCCCACCCTACCTTGGCTTAGTTAATTCCTCTTTGTCTCTCAGAGACCAACTCTTCCTGGCAAAACTCTGCAGACCCCTGCATGAGATCAGTCATTCAGATAGTCTCACAGCCACACTTTGAGTTAATATATCTATTTTATGCTACCCAAATAAACCAGTGGTCTTATTTCAACTAATTTTACTGAGAATAATTTCTCACCTGATTGTTTGCACCAAGCCATATTACCATAACATCTAAAGAAGATATTTTCATATTTTAAAGTACTAAAAAATTAGATTTTTTTTGTCAAGCATATACTAACGTATATCTTGTCATCTATGTGATGTGTGATATGTGATATGTGCAGAAAGACAGTGGGGTAAAGTCATGAGATCACAAAGGGGAAATAGGAAAAGAGAAAGTATAGAAGAGGCATTTTAGGATTTATCAAGAACTGATATACTTTTGAGGGGTGCCTCGGTGGCTCAGTTGGTTAAGCCACTGCCTTCAGCTCAGGTCATGATCCTGGAGTCCCAGGATCAAGTTCCATATCGGGCTCCCAGCTCTGCAAGAATTCTGCTTCTCCCTCTGACCTTTTCCCCTCTCCTCTCTCTCACTCACTCTCTCTCTCTCTCTCAAATAAATAAGTAAAATCTTATATATATATATATATATATATATATATATATATATATATATTTGTGCAATTATGGGGGCACCTTGGTAGCACAGTTGGTTGAGCATCTGACTTTTGCTTTCAGCTCAGGTCTAATCTCAGGGTGGTGAGATCAAACTTCACATCAGCCTCCACATTCAGCATGGAGTCTGCTTGTGTTTCTCTCTCTCCCTCTTCCTTTTTCCTTCCCACCCCCTCCCTCTCCCTCAAACAAATAAAATAACTTTAAAAATAATATATTTGTGTTATTACATATATATAATATTTGAAATAAAAAGCTTTCCTTTTGGCTACCTAAAATCATGGTTTATTGAAAGCACTGCATTTAACAATCAATACTTCAGATATTTTGTTTAATGCATATTTTTAAGAAAATAAGCTTTGAAGATATAAATACACATTGTTCTCACTGGCCATTAAATTCTTCCATATTAGCTCACCCTAAATATCATCACAGAGCTTAATGATCACCTCAGCAGTCTGCCTTTGGTCCTCATGCCAACTATATTCCAAAGACCCACTCAGCTGCCATATCCAGTGGCTGCTAGAATAACATCTCAGCTTAAGGAGGACTATTTTCATTCTGTGTGAACTAATTAAAAGGAAGACCTTCATTTGTCTTTCTGGCAATCCCCAAGCAGCATGAAAGGTCCATGCCACCCTCTCTGTTCTAATTTTAGTTCTCCTCTAATGTTTCTTATCCTTTGAAGAAAAGCATCCTATGCTATTAAGCACTTAGAAGCTTTTGTTTTTATTATTTCTTCCGTTTGGGCAGAAGCAGTTTTCCATCTTACTCTTTTTAGATATCCTCCTACAAGTTTTCTTCAGCAGGAGGTGATGGTTTGAAACTACTAACAAAACTGTAGATCATTAATTACCTAGGGTAGTTAACCTCCTTAGCAAGTCCCCAAAGGGGCTCACCTGCTGGGAGCTGCCCAGTCTCCTGAGCTGATGGAGTCACCATGGGGAAGATGGCAGTCTGAGCATAGCTCCTGCCTCACAGAAAAACTCACTGAGTTTTCACAAGGAGTCTCACCTCTCCAATCTTCAGAAGACCTCCCATTCCTGTGACAGAATTGGAGCCACCTGTGCCTTTACCCATGGGACCAAGCTCACACCTCTTCCCTGCCCTGCTGTCCTCTTCTCCTGTCTGGTATGGATGTGGGGAGAAAGAGGCAGAAGACGGACCTCCAGAGGACAAGGGGGATCCTACTGCCCAAGAACACCTCATGGATCCACACCTGTGGATCCCCACCATGCCAATCTCCTCCCTCAGGGACTTTGGGAAATAGCAGGACCTGCGTGGGTTTTATTGGCCCAGTGACAGGGTACTTACTCCAATCATCATCATCATTGAAAGGTCACAACTCATGTTGAAAAACCCTACATTCCCATCCAAACAGAAACCTGGATCTTAAGAAACTCGGGTCAAAGGCAGCACCTTTCTGGGTAAAATGCTTCGCAACTGAGCTCACATGCATTGGTTACAATACGACATTTTCTAGTGAAATTGGAAGTAATAGCTCTGAATCCTGCCGGGAGCCACCCAGTCTTACACACTGATGGAGTCACTCTGGGGAAGATAGCAGAAGAAGCACAGCTCCTGCCTCATGTGAAAACTCACTGACTTCCGTAAGTCTCAGCGAGAAGGTAGCAATAGAAGCACAGCTCCTGCCGCCATAAAATAACCCCACTAGGTCTGACGTGGTCACAGTGAGGAAAGACCATTCTGAGCCTTGCTCCTGCTGATGGTGTGAAACTAGCATCTCCTCTTTCTACTGATTGGTCTTTGTCCTAAAAGTAAAGCACAATACTCTTGACAGGGCTTCAGGGTGTTCTAAGCCAAACCAAAACCTCTTGCAGTCTTTAGATCTATTCAAGAGAGTTTACTTTTTGCACCTTTAAATCTCCTGCAGATCTGTGGGGAGATTGTTGAGGCTTTTGAATGGTCAAATGAATGGTTAAATATAAAAATAATAAGGTATTAGTAAGAGCATTGCCCTGCACACAGAGGATCTATAAATAAAGTCCTCCATGATGCTTATTCCCCCAGTCACTAAGAAGAGGCTTGTACAAGCGCTTTTACCTTTGCAAAATAAGTTATACTTCTCTTTAGGTTGATTAATATGCCAGACTGACTCCTGGCTGGTTTGTTAATAACTTAGCTTAAACTATAATTTTGTATGTAACTAATTCACCTAAGCCTTTTAATTACTTTGTTATTTCCTTTCTTTTCTGTAAAACCTGCTTAAAAAACACCACATGATTAATCTACCCTTTATTGCCGGGAAACAAGATGTAAGAAATTATAAAAACCTTACTGATCAAATGTATCCCCATTTTAGTTGAGGGATGTAATGTAAATTATAGACACATACACCTGCAAAAATATTTCTCACTGATCAATGGACTATATTCTCTAAAATCATCTACTATAAAAGATTTTTCCTTTTAATCTGTAACTTGTTGCCTATAAATAAAGACACTAGAAGCTGGCAAGAGAGATATGCCTGGCAGGTGATCGAAAGGAATCTTCAGGGCTCTCTCGTTATTCATTCACCGAGGCTGTCTTTCTTTCAGGGACTCCTGGTTCAGCTGGAGCTGGACTCCAGCATTAGCCCACAAAATTCTTCATGTGTAGAGCTTCCTGGATACTACTTTTCATAAAGTCAAAGCATCTTTATAAGTGGTGATTCTCAGCTTTCTTTTCCATAGATTCACAACACACCTGTCCAGGATATCTTCATTGAGTAATTCAGATCTCGCCAGTCATTGTTTTTTGGGTAAGGTAGTGTTTCTCAGTCTTTTAAAACTGGTATCCTTTATTTTTGTTAAAAATAAAATTATCCTCCCTCCTGCCCTACCCCACTGCCTTAACTATCTATTTGGCTTATCTACTTGGATATCCAATAGTGTTTCAAATTTAAATATTCTAAACTGAGCTTCCTCATCTCAATTAATATAAAATCCATTCTTCCAATGGTCAGAAGGGTTCAAAATCCTTGAGTCACACATTTGGACTCTTTCATTTCCACCCATTCTATATCCAATCCACCCAAAAAAAGATGTTGCCTCTACTTTTAAAATACATGCAGAAGTGGGTC
This sequence comes from Spilogale gracilis, assembly GCA_004023965.1. Taxonomy (NCBI): domain Eukaryota; kingdom Metazoa; phylum Chordata; class Mammalia; order Carnivora; family Mephitidae; genus Spilogale; species Spilogale gracilis. Next base: position 19,597 of record PITA01010986.1, read on the forward strand.
CCTAGATAGTGCAGTCAGTTAACGGACCAACTCTCAGTTTCAGCTCAGGTCATAATCTCAGGGTCATGAGACCAAGTCCAGCACCAGACTGTGTTCTCAGCATGGAGTCTGCTTGAGATTCTTTCTCACTCTCCCTCTGTACCTCTTACTCATGCTCTCTGGATATATAATAAATAAATAAATCTTTTAAAAAAATAGTTGCCAGTTCGGGGAAAGATAGCAGAGAAGTAGGAGACTCTGTTCAGCTGGTCCCCTGAAGTGAGCTAACTCTACCAGAACACTCTGAATACCCATAAAATCAGCCTGGGATGTAAGATTACACACATCTGGATCTCTACAGAGGCAGAAGATGATCAACAAGAGGTAAAGCAGAGTCAAAGTGCTTGGACAGATATCGGAGGATAAACAGAAGGGGGAGGGAGCCACCAGAAGAGACCCATTGGAAAGAGCCAATACAAAAGTGCCCTATGCTTGTGGACCAGCATCAACGTGGAGTCTGGTTAAAATCAACCAAAAAACAAAGGATCTTAAGGGGAAACTGGTGGAATCTGGTGGCCATGGGCATGGACCATGCTTGTGGATCAGAAGAATAAACATTTTTAAAATGTCTATACTACCCAGAGCAATCTATATTTTCAATGTCATCCCAATCAAAATTTCACCAGCATTTATCAAAGTGCTGGGACAAACAATCCTAAAATTTGTATGGAACCAGAAAAGACCCCAAATTGCTAAGGAAATGTTGAAAAAGAAAAACAAAGCTGGGGCATCACATTGCCTGATTTCAAGCTTTATTAAAAAGCTGTGATCACCAACACAGCATGGTACTGACACAAAAACAGACACATAAACCAATAGAACAGAGTAGACAGTCCAGATATGGACACTTGACTCTATGGTCAAATAATCTCCAACAAAGCAGGAAAAAATATCCAGTGAAAAAAAGAATGGTGCCGGGAAAATTGGACAGCTAGGTATAGAAGAATAAAACTCAACCATTCTCTTATGCCACACACAAAGATAAATTCAAAATGGATGAAAGACCTCAACATGAGGCAGTAATCTACCAAAATCCTAGAAGAGAACATAGGCAGTAACCTCTTCGACATTGGCCACAGCAACTTCTTTCAAGACACGTCTCCAAAGGCAAAGGAAACAAAGGTGAAACTGAACTTTTGGGACTTCATCAAAATACAAATCTTCTGCACAGCAGAGGAAACAGTCAACAAAACAAAGAGGTTACCCATGGAAATGCAGAAGATACTTGCAAATGACACTACAGACAAAGGGCTGATATCCAACATCTATAAAGAATTACTCAAACTCAATGCCCCCAAAAAAGATGATCACATCAAAAAATGGGCAGGAGACATGAACAGACACTTCTCCATAGAAGACATACAAATGGCTAACAGACACATGAAAAAATGTTCATCATCATTAGTCATCAAATAAATTCAAATCAAAACCACATTAAGACACCACTTTATACCAGTTAGAATGGCCAAAATTAACCGGACAGGAAATAACAAGTGTTTGAGAGGATGTGGAGAAAGGGAAACCCTCTTACACTGTTGGTGGGCATGCAAGTTGGTGCAGCCACTTTGGAAAACAGTGTGGAGACTCCTCAAAAAATTAAAAATAGAACTACCATATGACTCAGCAATTGCATTACTGGGTATTTGCCCCCCAAAACACACACGTAGTGAAAAGAAGGGACATATGTAACCCAATGTTCATAGCAGCAATGGCCATAATCACCAAACTGTGGAAAGAGTCAAGATGTCCTTCAACAGACAAATGGATAATGAAAATATGGTCCACATATACAATGGAATAATATGCCTCCATCAGAAAGGATGAATACCCAACTTTTGTAGCAACATGGAGACTGGAGGAGATTATGCTGAGTGAAATAAGTCAAGCAGAGAAAGTCAAATATCACATGGTTTCACTTACTTGTGGAACATAAGGAGTAACATTGGAGGATGTTAAGAGAAGGAAAGGAAATGTGAACTGGGATAAATTAGAGAGGGAGACAAAGTATGAGAGACTTTTTGGACTCTGAGAAACAAACTGAGGGTTTTGGAAGGGAGGGGGGTGAGAGGATGGGTTAGCCTGGTGATGGGTATTAAGCAGGAACATATTGCATGGAGCACTAGGTGTGGTGCATAAACAATGAATCTTGGAATGCTGAAAAAATAAATAAATTATTTTTTAAAAAATAGATGCAGAATTCTAGGAGTGCCTGGGTGGCTCAGTCAGTTAAGCAGGAATTTTGGCTCAGGTCATGATCTCATGATCATGAGATCCAGCCCTGCATGGTGTTCCATGTTGGGCATGGAGCCTGTTTAAGATTCTCCCTCTTTCCCGGTTTGCTTTGCCCCTCCCCCTCACTTGTGTTCTCTGTCTTTCCCTCTTATTAAAAAAAAAGATGCAGAATTCTACCACCTCTTACTGTCTCTATCTTTAAAAAGCCTGCTACCTGAGCAAAAAGAACACATTGGCAACAATTTGGGGTACCCCCAAAACTAAAATACCTTATCAGATGGGCTCTCTGGCAATTCAAAAGTTCCATACAAGAAGGAGATGCATGGTGGTAAAGAGGAAAACAAATTCCCTGAAGGAGTAATTCTCCATGATCACCATTCTCAGAGGCTCCTAGGCAGCCAGGGAACAACAAAAGAGGTCTTACCATCTCAGGTTAGGGTGGGACAAAGTACAGAAGAGATGAACTTGGGTCAAGTTCACCTGTTTCATAATTTGTTAAATAAATGGAAATATTAACTTAAATATTATGCATGGAGATCAATGCAGAAATAAACATCATTCTTTATATCAAATATTTCTTCTAAAAAATTGCATTGATTTAACCACAGTATGGAAGGTTATTTTGTGGAGAGAGAAGCTAACTCAGTTGCTCACCTTCATAGTTCTAAGACTCTATACCTACCAATAATTATAGTTGTTCCAGGTTTCTTCAGATTTTCACCACACAGATCCCTTTCCAGCATTTGTATCCACACTGGAAACATCTTTCCTGCCTGTTTCCCATGATCTTGTCTAAAGCCAATCTCTCCTCTTGGTTAGTAGAACCCATTCTTTCTTTCTTTTCCTTCATCACAGCTTTATAATTCTCCTTGGATGAAATTTCTTGAAAAGGTAGCTTATATTTGTTTTAAGTTCTTTCCTCCCATTCTCTCTTAAACCCATCATATTGGGCTTTTGCCCCCTCCATTTCAACCAAACTGCTCTTGTCAAGGTCAGCAGTAACCTTCACATTGTTAAATTCATTAGTCAATTCTGACTCAGTCCTCATCCTACTCAACTTGTTAGCTACATTTGACAGAGTTGACCATTCTTTCCCTCTTAATAACTTTCTTCATCTGAATTCAGAACACAACATTCACCAGAAGATTTCCTCCTACCTAACAAGTTATTCCTTTTCAATCTCCTTTTCTGGTATTGCCTTTATCCCCTCTTTCATTGACCTCAGTTTTTGGTCCTCTATCTATACTCCATATCATCTGTATAGTGATGATGTTCACATTTGTATCTTCAGACTGGACCTTCAGCTGCTACTCAACACATCTATTCAAGTAGGCTTCTCAAACTTAAAATGAACTCCTGGTATTTCTCCCTGTTCACCAAACCTGCTTTTCTGACAACCTCTCACATGTCAGTTCATAGTAAATCCATTCTGACAGTTATTCAGGACAAAGATCTTGCTGTTTTCCTTATTTCATTTTCTCTCATACACTACCTCCACTCCACGATGAAATCCTATTGGATATACCTTAAAAATATGTCTAATATCCATCCATTTCTCTATATTTCCACTATTTCACCTTTGATCTGAACTGCCTTCATCTCTCATCTTACTGCGAGCTATAATAACCTCCTAACTGATCTTCCTTCTTCCAGTCTATTTCCCTTCAATTCATTCACAACACAATAGAGTGATCCTCATAAATAGAAGATATGCCTCCATTCTTCTCAAAGACCTGAATTTACTCCTCATTTCAATCTGAGTAAAAGCCAAAGTCCTTATAATGGCCTATTAGTTCTTACATGACCTATATGCATTCCCTTCTTACTTATAAAAATTCCATATTTCAGGGAATGGCAGTCTGATTTGATGAATCTGCTTGAACCAAAAACTTTAGAGGCTTCCTTGAACTTTTCCTCTTTACCATCATATATCCAATCAGTTATCATAACCTGTTGATTATTCCATTGTATCTCTCAAATCCATTTACATCTTTCCCTTGCTGATGACATTGTTTTTCCCCACCTCCTATTTTACCTCATCTCAAATCTATATACTATATTTTATTACCAGAATGATCTTTTTAGTTAAATGAAAATCTACTCATATAATTCCATAGTGTGTCCAACTCCATAGTGTATCTTTCAATTTAACAACCTTATTTGATGATCCATACATTGATACTTGGAATATATAAGATGGTGCCATACAAGTAGGAAGTTTTATTATAATTCAGGCTACTTTTGAAATGTCTCTGTTATCATCTGGTCACTTATTCAAAGTGTTTTACAGTATATAATTCATTTTTGAGGGTATATTAGTCTTTTTTCTATAAATAACATTTTGTCAAGATTAATTATTTTGTGCACATAATCATTTATAAAATTAACTATAGATTTATCTAATAATTTAGATTATATTTTTAATTTAAGAAAAGGTCAGCTACCTATAAGTACAGACCTATGTACACATCTAGGTTATTTCCATCTTAAAATTACTATACATTTTAAGTAATTATATTAAATAAGAAAAATAATACTATTAAACAATAATGATAATATTAATATTAATGTTATTTGCCATAGCCTAGAGAATATATTCACATAAATAAGCTCATTTATTACCACAACTACTCAAAGAGTAGATACTATTTCCCTATTTCAGAGGAACAAGTTGGAGATCAGAAAAGATAAGTGTTTGATGAATTATATTCAGCAAATCAATGACGGAACTAACTCTGAAATTTTTGATGTAACATGGGGGTGACATATTACATCAGGAAACCATAGAAACATGCTGTTTGAAACCATTTCAGCCATTAAAAGCTCAGATTTTGATTCTGTTCAAAGGTCAGATCTGAAAATACCAATTTTGGAATGTGTAACAAATTGCAATTTCTTCACACATTTTGTTGTTTTTTTTTTATATGTAGTATAGACAATCTCTTCAATGTTTTTTATTGGTGCACAGATTACTGTTGAACAATTTTTTCTTCACATATTTTGGATGGTACCACTGAAATCCTGACAGAAAATGTGCATATTTCTATCCTCTTCCCCTAGTGGTTAGAGATTTGGGGAAGACCTATCACTCCTTTTACTCCTAATTTTTATATAAATAAATAAAATATCTACCTACCTCAAAGGACAGTTGAAAAAATTCAAAAATTAATCATCAAAAAAACCCACTTAGTGTACTAACTAAAATAAAGCAAGTATCAGAGGATTTGTCATTCCTCCTATTTTAGAATTTTAAATCTGGAACTAGTCATACAAATAAGTATTAATTGAGTAATAATTATATATGAAGAACCTTTTCTGGGGTCCATACACCATTTTTATTCACAAATCATATCCCATTTCCTCCTCTCCTACTGAGTCTGGTGCATGGCAGACATACAATAAATACTTGTACTCAATGAACTAGTGCTAGGCTTTATGAATATCATAATGACTACTACGAACAGTTACTAACATTTATTGAGCACTGACTCTGTGTCAGACACTGTGCTAATTACTTTACATGCATTACCACCCAAAAGGTAAGTTGATATAATTAATTGTTAGTTTAATTCTATAGCTAAGAAAATAATAGCATAAAGAGGTTAAGTCTCAGCTAGCTCGTAAGAAGCTCAGTACCATAGTTAATAAACAAACTGAGTTAGATTGACTTCAATGCCTACAAAGTGTCAGAGTGTCAGGAATCCATCTATTCTACCTTACAGTTCTAGAAAGAGGAGAGAAGATAATAAATAAGGAAACAAGGGAAGAGTGTATTTTTACATAATAAATAAGGATATGTAAAAAGAAAAACAGGATAATTTGACAGAGTGACAAGAACAATGTTGAAACATGATTTATCCTCTTTCTGTGTTTCTTTGTCTACAAATAATAAGACTTAATCATATATCAGTTATGGGATTTAAATGAGTTAATATACATAAAGTATCTAAAACAGTATACAATGTATAGTGTTAAAGTTTTTTTTAAAACTGATTATTAACATTTATGATTGTTCCTTTTTACATCTTTGTTATTGTAATTTTCAGCATATTGAGACCTTACTGAAGATAAGGTGATCTGGGCAGGCCTCTATAAGAAAGTGTATTTGCACCAAAACCCAAATGACACTCAGTCACATAAAAATTTGAAGACAGAGATTCCAGGCAGCAGGAAACAAAGTACAAAAGCCCCAGGACTAGAATGCCTAGAAAAGAAGGCCAGTGTGGGCCAGAATGAGTTTAATGAGTTTTAGGTTAAAGAGCTGATTAGAGGGATGCCTGGGTCACTCAGTCAGTTAAATGTCTGCCTTTGGCTCAGGTCTGGGATCAAGTCCCATATCAGGCTCCCTACTCAATGGTGAGCCTGATTCTCCCTCTCCCTCTGCCTGCTACTCCCCCTGCTTAGGATGCTCTCTCTCAAATAAATAAATAAAATCTTAAAAAAAAAAAAAAAGAGCTGGTCAAGACTAGGTTATACTAAGCTTCATTGGCCAGAGTGAAGAGTTGGATTTTATTCAAATTTCAGTGAAAAGCCACTGATTATTTTAAACATTAGAATGACATACTTTGATTTGCATTTTATAAATATAATTCTGGTTGCCATGAAAAGGTTAGATAATAACTTCCATAGAATATCAATGTCACCACCTCTATCAGTCATTATTTCTAATCTTAGTTTTCCTAGAGGAAAATAATTTTCTTGCTATATTTTTGGAATGTTTTTGTACCAATGTAATTAAAAATACAGTCAGAGTAATGGACTTAAGTACCGTGCATACATTTATATAGTCAGAGACACTAATTTTGAACAAGGGTTATATGGAACACCCATATAAACGATACCTTCTGATTTTAAAATTCATAGTAATCATATCTAGTGGATTTAAAAATCGCATCTCTTCAAAGGAAAATAGCAGAATAGTTCACTTACTTTAAATTAATATATGGGGAAGAAATTCTTTAGGTTTCACTTCTTATATTTCTGTCATTTGGCCTTATCAGTTATTAGCTTCTTGCCCCCAAAGAAACATCGTAAATCTGATTGGGTGGAACTAGATATGAGTTACTAGTGAGTGTAGTTACTTTCCTTAATCTTCCCCTTAACCTCCAGCACTATTTCCTCACACCTCTCCTTTCCAAATGCACATTGGTCTGAGTAAAAGCTCAGTAAAATAAAGCTCACTTAGACCATACCGTCCAACTCAATCTTACCGGGTTGATACAGGTTCTATAACCTCAAAGCAGCTATTAATAAAGTTGATACCACTGCGTGGAGAGGGGTAAATAGCAGTGGATAAAGAGCATTTCCATGCCTCTGGTTAGTTCACCACCGTAATAACATTAAATCATCATCTTTAATACGTAACACTTGCAAAGTCATTAATATAGTCAAAAAATATACCCATGTTCTGACAAAAATTGTAATGCCCTGCACTGCTGTACATGCAGGTGAACACAAAACAGCGCAATTTATATGAAGATTCCTCTTAATCCCTCTCTATCTCATTAAAGCTTTAGGTTTAAAAGTTCAAAAATATGGCTGCATAAAGTGAACTGCTTTACCTGTACGGTCTGTTCCCTCGTTCTTGACTTCTGCGGTTCCCGCAGAAGAGGTGGGTGGACTAACAGGAGGGCTGGAAGTAAAGCTTGCACACACTGCAGATGTGTTGATTTCAAAATATTCTTGGTTGTGATTCATTCGATGAAAATCCAGAGAAGACACAATAGATGTTCGTTGTTTAGGCTAAAATAAATGAGCGTGATGAGAGTATTAATATGATCATGTTCACCTTCAGTCCAATCTCCAAATTGATTAAATATGTGATGTTTTTAATCAGTTAACCAATTTTTATACTTAAAATTTTTGTGGTTTACAGAGAGATACTAAATAATCCTTTGATGAATTAAATAATGAAAAAATTATTTAATAAAAAATATTTTGACATAGTGGATAAAATAACTTAGACTTTTTGTTAGATTTCCCCAGAAGACTATACAAATACAGTAGACAAAATTTCTCTTAATCATCAATTCAGAAAGTTGCGATTCTAAGTCATCTCTCATTTAACTAACATTTATTAAGCATATGTCATTTGCCAGAGCCTGAATATATAAGACTCTTACAACATTGAAGCATAATTAAGGCAGTTCTATTTTTTGTTTTCTGTATAGTCTAAGAAATTGATAGCATTAGATATTTCCCCCAAGTACCATATGCTGTAATTTGATAATCAAAATTAAGTAAAGTTATATAGAACATTTCCTAGGACTTAAGAATCTACATGGCATTTTTCTTGAACTTTGATTTCGTTTTTTAAGGATTTTAATTAATCCCCAAAGAGCAGGAAAGGCAATATAAACATAAAAGTTAAAATCATGGAGCAATAGCAGATATAATCTATACCCTTCACCAGTAATGGATTGTTCCCTATAGCAGTTTTCTGGGGCTCTTCCCCATAGTTTTAATTATATACACTTTTCTTCCTGCCTAGTGGAGCTTCTAACACTGTCCTTTAAAAATGCAGTCTTTTTGGCTCTCAGGATTGTGTGCATTTCCCAAGAATCAATCCACGCTTTCTTACTTCTTATTTCTACTCATATTACTATGAAATAGTAACAATTCCTATAATAATTAACAGGAGATTAACTATAATTTCTTTGCAATAACATTTACTGTACTTTACTGTCCCTGAAGTACAACAAACTTTTGGTTTACCAACATTTTCACCACCCTCAAATAGTTGATAATTTAACCACTGTACTCCATAGATTATTTTTTCTACAAAATATTCAGTTACCCTCCCTCTTCCAGCTCACTATGTTTTTTTTAAGTAGATATCGTTTAGTCTATAATCTAAAATATACAATGATAATGAAAAGGTCTCTATCTTACTGGTTTTTATATAAAGGGTGACAATTATCACATTATGCTTTATTATTTCACTATTTAACTATTACAATATTTTTATGAAAGAGGTTTAGAGGCATAGCTATATAAGCAAGTCACTTATTATTATGACATATCGATTCAGTAGTAGACTTCAAATTAGTTCTCACATAGGACTCAGTTGATTTTGAAGTATTAAAGATCAGGGTGCAGTGTCAGGCTTAGTTTCTCATCAAATGTTTGTCCTTGAGGCTAATGAATCAGTTTCACATTCATGTTTTTTCTACTAGATAATATAACAGTAATTAAAAGGCATGAAATATGACACTAACTCCAATGAAAACACAGGTAGGTCCATCATCATTTTGTTTTATTGTACTGTTATGATTTTGTTTCACATCACAAATAAGCAATGGACCAAATTTGTATAAAGTTCCTTCTCATAAACTTTATAAAGTCAACAGATATATATGAATCCTTTATTTGTTTTTTATGAACAATTTTTTAATAAGTTGGATGAGAAGATAAAGAAAAGTTTATAAATAATTGGAAATTAGAAAAAATTCACTAGATCTAAAATAATTTTTTTGTACTTAGAGTTTAGTCCTGAAGATACATTTTTGGTGTTTAATTTTACTTTTCTAATTTTTAATTTAATTTTTTATTATATTCACTTAGCTACTTAGTACATCATTCGTGTTTTGTTTTTTTTTTAAAGATTTTATTTATTTGACAGAGAGAAATACAGTCAGAGAGGGAACACAAGCAGGGGGAGTGAGAGAGGGAGAAGCAGGCTTCCCACCGAGCAGGAAGCCCGATGCGGGACTCGATCCCAGGTCTCCAGGATCATGACCTGAGCCGAAGGCAGTCGCTTAACCAACTGAGCCACCCAGGCGCCCCACATCATTAGTTTTTGATGTAGAGTTCAATGATTCATTACTTGCATATATAAAACCCAGTGCTCATCACAACACGTGCCCTCCTTAATACCCATCACTTGATAATCAAAATTATCCTCTCACCCCCTCCCTTCTGTACCTCTCATTTACTTCTGTTTCCTTTTTTAAAAAAATTTTTATTTATTTATTAGAGAGAGAGAGAGAGAGCAGACAGAGAGCATGAGTAGGGGGAGGGGCAGAGGGAGAAGAAGAAGCAGATTTCCTGCTGAGCAGGGAGCCATATGCATGGCTCAGTCCCGGGACACTGGGATTCTGACCAGAGCAGAAGGCAGGTGTTTAACCAACTGAGCCACCCAGGCACCCCAACTTCTCTTTCTTAAACATATGTTTCTGAACTTGACTATCCAAAGATCTACTTATATTGAAATCATAATTTGATATGTAATCATGAAAGCAAGCAGACTATTTTTTGTTGTTGTATTGATTCATTGTAGAAAAATTTTATGTAGTTTATACTAAATTGCAGATGTCTTGGTAAGCAGTGTGATAGGAATAAGTCTAATAAGACATTGTCTCTGTTCTCCAGGTTATTATAGACTTAAGTGGGAGAAGGGATGGTGTATGAAGGAAGAAACAAGCAATACAAGGGTTATACATTAGTGCAGTATTATACAGTGATAAGGGCTATGATAAGGGGAGGTACAAAATATAAAAGATGGGCCTCTATTTTAGGGAAGAGATCAGGAAAGTTCCACAAGCAGGTGATTGATGGCTGAGTTGAATCTCAGTGAAACAAAGATGGTAGGCAGAAAGAAGATCAGGAGAAGAAAAGTACAAACTGCAAATGGTTCATAATGGCTACAGTGCAAAGAATTTGAGGAAGTGGTGCTTTCAAGCCATGAGACATTACAACCTTCAGGGTCTAAATCATAAAAGGGTCTAACACCATGTTAAGGATTTTGTCCTTAACCTGAATATTTTAAGGAACCCCAGAATAATTTCCAAGCAAGAGGATTTCATGGTTGGATGTGCATTTTAATAAATTCAGTTTAGAGAATGAATTGGTCAAGGCTGGATTAAAGGAAGGGAGACCAATTAGGAAGATGTTAAAGAGTTCCAACCAAGACACAGTGAGGACCTGAGGTAAAGCAGTGGCAACAGGGTGGGAGATAGCAGATGCTTTTAGGAGATGCTAGTAAGGTTAGCTCTTTAGGTTTTGGCATCTGACTGGATGTGAAGCTTGATTTTAAAGGAGTTTAGGGTGACTCACAAATTTTTGCTTGGGTAGATGCCAGGAGATAGGTGTTTTGTTTTGTTTTGTTTTGTTTGAAAAACAGAAATGTATGCATTCCTATACCAGAAGGATACAAGATGTATGCTCATATGCTACTGGATTCAGTAGAGACTGCTTAATATATGGTTATGCAAATCAGTGTGATATTTCCCTTTCTTTGAGCAGAGTGCTATGATCATACTGTAACATGGCTTTAAATAAAATAAATGGAGGAATGGAGACAAGTTAATGGAAATTACAAACAGAAGAAACCATGGATCAGTGATCATCTAACCATATTCTTGTTTTTTTGGAACTGTCTGTGTATTATTAGCTAGGAACATTGATGTGGGAGTTATTGCCCAAAGCTCTCTGAGTATCTGAAATGATGAAGAATGAGAATCACTACATGTTTGTCATGCTTCAAGAAAAGGGTCAGCAAACTATGGCCTGTGGCCATACCTGTGACCCAAATCTGAACTGATTCTTGTTTCTGAAAATAAAGTTTTATTGGGACACAGGTACGCCCATTCATTTATTTATTATCTATGGCTGTTCTCATGTTACAGTAACAGGGTTGAGAAGTTGTGACAGAGGCCATAGTATTCACAACCCTTAAAATATTTGCTGTTTTGCCCTTTAGAGAAAACATTCACTGGCAAACCCCTGTTCTATGGGATCATTTTGCACATCATTTTAGTGCTTAACGAAATCGTAAATATAGGTTCTCATTTATTTCCAGCCTATATGCATTTAGGTTGGGGCGTGTAACTAATCCTGACCAAATACTCTCCATGGCCCTTTTACTCTCCAAAGGATGTAGTTGTAAGATGAAGGAGTGTCATTCAACTCACACGGGGCTTTATGAGAAGTTGAAATAAACCTGCTTTATGTTAAACTGATGAAATTCTGGTTTTGTCTGTTATGGCAGCTAGCACAATGCAGTGGCCTGGAGAGGTTAAAGGATTTACTCAAGATTACATAAGTAGTTATCAAAAGGGCTTAGATTGGAAGGGAGGTTCATGTGTTCAAATCTAGATTAAGTGGATGGTGCCTCAAAGTACAAAGAACAGAGGTGGGATTAAGAAAAGGTATCTATGTGGAGAAATGAAACAATAACAGTTAAAAAGAATAAAGAGATGGCAACAATATTAAAAATGGAGATTAAGGAGGAGGAGCCTGGAATATTTACTCAAACTCTGATTTTAATACATTCCATTTTTCTAACTATTGTAACGGAATCTTGGTAAGCCATAGAGTACAAGAAAGTTTTCACAAATTCACTAAAATTACATAAAACATTTGCCAAATTTCAATGTGAAAATGCACTTGTGTATACTTTGGCTGCTTTAAAGTATTTCCCTCCCCTGTGGCCCAATGCTCACATGTCTCTACTTTCTAAAGGACTTGCTCCCACACATATTTATGTAACAGAGTCAGCACACTATATATCCTGGGCCAAATCCAGCCTTTAATTTTTATAAAGTATGTGAACTAAGGATGGTTTTCACATTTTTTAATGGCTGAAAAAACAACAAAAATAACATAGTGACAGGTAAAAATTATAGGAAGCTCAAATTTCAGTGTCCATAAATAAAATTTTATTGGAACATGGACACACACTCATTCATTTACATGTGGTCTATGGCTATTTCCATGCTTACCATAGCAGAGTTGAGTAGTTGTAACAGAGATGCTTATGACCCACAAAGCCTGAATTATTTTATTCTCTGATCTTTTTTTTTTTTAAAGATTTTATTTATTTGACAGAGAGAAACACAGCCAGAGACGGAACACAAGCAGGGGGAGTGAGAGAGGGGGAAGCAGGCTTCCCGCCCAGCAGGGAGCCCCACGTGGGACTCGATTCTGGGTCTCCGGGATCACGACCTGAGCGGAAGGCAGTCGCTCAACCAACAGAGCCACCCAGGCGCCCCTATTCTCTGATCTTTTACAGAAAAAGATGGTGACCTTATAGATTGATTAGCCAATGTCTCTGAAGAGCTAAAATAGAACAACTATGTGAATGACTGAAATAGAGTTGCTGGAATCGAGGCAACATAAAAATGTGAGACCCTGTGTCCTAAAAGCAGGGGGAAAACCACAACATTTTCCTGTCTTCCATATTCTTATTTGCTACTTAATATCTTATTCCCTTGGACACGGGGACACTCACAGGATGAGATCATATCCTCACAGGCACACAGGTGCTCTGCCCTGCAAATCCGTGCATGCACTCCAACCTTCATCCTCGCCATACTCAGGTTCTCATTGCTGCATCAAGAGTTGCTGGCTTGGCCAGAAGCACCATAATTGGGCGAGCAAATGGCCAAGAAACCCACCTAGGAAAGTGGGGAGATGTAGGAGGTGGGACCACAGATAAGCTCAGGCTCCATTTTCTCACAGACTTCACTTACAAAACACAAACTCAGAGATAAAAATCAGTAAGAATTTTAGACAGCAACCCAAAAGCATTAAACCCCAAGCATGGGGCCCTTCTATATGCAGGGCCCATTGAGACAGCACTAATTCCCACATCCACAAAGCCAGTGCCATATTAGTCCCTAAAAGGCACTACTGTGTACATTTACTGGTATAACCTATGGGATGGCATGCATTTCCTACACTTATTATGGTTTCTCTTAATCAATCAGAACTTATTATTTTAAGAAGTATCTTTATGTTCTGCAAAGATGTAAATGAAATATAGCATATTCTGATGCAACTTAAAAAATGTCATGGTATTTCTGCAAGCCAGTTACATATGATTCACATATGAATAAAATGAGAACACATAATTCCTGACTAGGATGAGTTTTAAGTAACATGTACATTTACTTCCAAATATTCTCTGGATTGGAATCTAAGTTTCAAGTATTCACTTTTATGTTTCCTCTTCTATTATTTTCAAGTTATTTAAACTACTGGACATTTTAAAAATCCATTTACTTAGATTTAAATGGATTTTTAAATCATTTGAATTAACTTAATTATAAAGGGACCTCATCAAGCTCCTAATAAAATGTCAAATAGAACTAGAGGGATGCTCTGGTGTCAGTACAAAGAAAAAGTAGTGCTAGCAAAAGTCAGGGTGATATTAAATCTCCAAGCAAAAGCAGTCTTCAGAATGAGTTCCCAAAGACAGTTGAATGTCAGAAAATTAGCTAGTGACATCTGTAAGAATATGTGGAAGTGACAGACTTTCCAGACACTAGCCCGTTGATAAATTATATCAATATGAAGCAAACTCCTGTCAAGCCAGTGGAAATAAAATCAGATGCCTTCTTAAATACTTTTTAAAATAAGAATGAGGTATGGGAAGCTAGATCAGCAGTATTTTCTTTCACAACTTTAATCCACCTGGAATATTTTATGTATAACTTGAAAAAATTTAGTTCTAAGCCTTTTTTCCCCAAAATAATAGCCTACTGCCCAATACCATCATTTTCTCACTGATTTGAAATGTCATCTTTATCATACACTAAATTTCCAAATATTAACTGCATTTACATTTTTGGACTGAACTATGTTCCTGTTGACCTACTTGTCTATTCCTATGTTAATAACATACTCTCTTAATTACTGTTATGGCTCCTCCTCCTACTTCTAGACTTCCTAGTCAACAGACATTGGATCTCTTTGATCCTCCTTGTTTTATGTTCTGGTAGTATTCTACAGTTTGGTATTCTAAAGCACAGTCATCAGTTTGTTAAAAAAAAAAATACTACTGAGCATCAGCCATGTGTTAAACACTGCTCTAGGCTCTGGAGATATATCAGTGAACAAATAAGATAAGGTACAAAACTTTTAGTCATTTTATCATGACTTTAGGAATAATGATTGTATTTTTAATTTTTAAAAACTTTTCTTCTTTTCAAGTATTCCATTTTTAAAATAACCCGTTTTTAATGGTCAATACCTTCTCAAATCTAAGGATATCATTTACAATCTTTTTCTGTCTTTAATTTTGTTTCCTCAAATGTCATTTACTTTGTTCATTAATCTTGGTCCCTCTCTTTTTAATTGTTCATTTTCCTCAAATGTCTGGTGTTTTTGGTCAATCATTTTTAACTACCTAGGACACTGCTCCATTTCTCTCACTTGCTTCAGTTCCCACAGTAGGAGCTTCAGCAGACTCTTCCCTTTACTGAGATGGTTATTACCATCTGGTAGGAAAACAAAGCCAGTTGCTCCATGTATACGATGCTGAGGTTCTTTAGTTGCCCTGACTAATCTCTGTCTATTTATCTTTACCTTTCAGAAGTTCCCAAATGCTTCTCAGAGTAGCCCTCACTGTTCATCACTGCTATGGATTTATCCCTATTTTAATATTTATTTTACAATTTTAATTGTATGTACAGAGGGAGAGGTTGTAAAAAGTTGGGATCAAATCACCTTCTTGAGTTAGAATTCTCATACTTCTGTGCCTTGATCATTTTTTAAAAAATATAAAGAAAGGGTATGAAGGAGTCCAGATAATAACTCAGTAGGGGTAGAAATTGTTAAACATTTTATTACAGATATCATACAAATTGAAAACAATTTTTTCTTTTCAATAAAAGGAAAAAAATTTTTAATGAGGTACTTTATCATGAATATGTTAATGTGATTAAGACTTATTTTAAAGATGTAGAACTTCCTATCTTTGGGTAAGAAAAATACCATTCCTTTGCTGTAGAGTTATAGCCAAACATGGATAGAAAAAAAAAGTATGACCATTACAAGACAGCTAAAATGGGTGTGAGTAAATATCAGATGCTTAAGAGGAGTCAACCCTCTTCTAGAAGCTTGAGATTTGTCATCTCATTTGAGCCTATAACATTGGTATTACAAGTAGCTGTTCTTCTTTCCATTTTACAGTGTACCTGAGATTTAGAGATAGTCTCACACTTACGTGGGAGAGTTGAAATTAAAACATAATACTGAAATTTCAAATTGACTGCACTTTCCCCTAGGACATCACAGTACAGGTAAAGCAAAAGGAAGCATAAAGTTACAGGTAAAGCCAAGATCCTAATAGCTCTTGAAACTCTCATCTTTACATCAGTGAGCATTCACCTATTCTCAGTCCATTGGCATCATTGATTTTTTTAAAACAATCATCATTTTAAGGAATATTGAAGAAAATTCAATGGGTGGAAAATAGGAACAAACAAAACAAATAGAATCTAATTCTGCTATATGTTAAACTCATAGCTACCAGGTGTTTAATTAAAAGAAAGGCAGAAATTTAAAGAAATCTACTTTCTGCTTTTATCTCTTCAATTTGTATCATTTTATGTGGAGATATTTGCCAAAGGATTAACACATATATTCAACTTCTATTAAAAGACACAAAATTATAAAACTCTTAGCATATTCCTAGTAGTTAGCATACATAGGACTGAATATAAAGCTTTTAAAATGGAAAATCCATATTTCTCCATATGAAATAGTTTCTTCATATAAGTTATTCAAATGTGAACTGGAAAGACTACATATAGTTTTATTTGATAAAAGTGTTAAGTAGTTCTGGACTCAACATAGATACTGAAGAACTGGACAGCCTTTGCCTTCCAAACTATAAAGTTTGTTTTTATAGACACTTCTCCCAGCATTAAAATACTTGTGACTATCTTACAAACAATATTTTTTAAGTTAGGCATTTCAAATATTTATGCATTAATATTTCAAAGATGCTCAAGTCAAATTCAAATCTGTGGTTCCCATATTTAGGTTCTTTTTAAAAAATTAAGTGATTTGTTTCAGTTTAAGAGAAGCAGGAAGTAAAATTATACAAAGGATTACAGAAGATATGTTCTGAGCAGCCAAAATAGGAAGTTCTTATCACTGTGTGGATGAAAAAAAGAAATTTCTACAAATAAAGGTGCACATCACCTTTTTTTATGACAATATTTTTAATTACATTTTTTGTTTGGAAATAATTGTTGATTCCCATGCAGCTATGAAAATAATACAGAGAAATCTCATGTGCTCTTTTCATAGTTTTCTCCAATGGTATATCTTGCAAACCTACAGTAGAACATCACAACCAGGATAGTGACATTGATACAGCCAAAAAACAACAGTTTCCTCCCACAGGAATTTCTCTCTCATTGCTTCATTGCCCTTTTACAGCTACCCCAACTTCTCTCCTGCCCCACTTCTTCCTTCACTCTTGTCAACCACTAATCTCTTCTCTTATTTCTATAATTTGGAATTTGTCATGTCAAAATTTGTCATGTCAAAAATTATATAGGGATAAATAGATGTATGATAAATAGAACCATAAATAGAACCATAGAACCATACAGTATATAATCTTTTGGAATTGGCTTTTCTCAGCATAATTCTCTGGAGATTCATCCAAGCTATTGTATGTATCAATATTTTGTTCCTTTTCAGGTTGGGCAATATTCAATTGTATGAATGTAGCACAGTTTTGTTTTGTTTTTTAACTATTCACCCATTAAAGAACATCCAGTTTTCTCCATTTTTCAGGTTATGAATAATGTCACTGTATATATTTGTGTACAGGTTTTTGGAGGAACTTACGTTTTCATTTAGCTGGGATAAATGTTCAGGAGTACAAATGCTGGGTGATATGATCATAAAGTGTTTAATGTTTTAAGAAACTGCCAACTGTTTTCAGATTTGCCATACCATTTTACATTTCTACCAGCAATATATGAGCTTCTCCATATCTTCACTAGCATTTGATGTCATCATTACTTTTTATTTTAGCCATTCTGATAGACGTGTAGTGAAATCTCATTGCAGTTTTCATTTGCATTTCCCCAATTGTTAATAATGTCAAAAATATTTTCGTGTGCTTATTTGCCATTTGTATATCCTTTGTAGGGAATTGCCTCTGCATGTGTTTTGCCCATTTCCTTTCTTTCTTTTTTTTAAATGTTGTTAGTCTCCATATATTACGTCATTACTTTTTGATAGAGTTTTCTGAGATTCACTGTCTACGTATAACACCCAGTGCTCCATGCAATATGTGCTCTCCTTAATACCCATAACTGGGCCAACCCATTCCCTCCACCCCTTTCCCCTCTAAAACCCTCAGTTTGTTTCTCAGAGTCTGTAGTTCCTCATGGTTCATCTCCCCCTCTGATTTCCACCCCTCTTTGTTTTTTCCTTCCTTCTCCTAATGTCCTCCATGCTATTCCTTATGTTCCACAAGCAAGAAAAACCATATAATAATTGACTTTCTCTGCTTGACTTATTTCACTCAGCATAATCTCCTTCAGTCCCATCCATGTTGACGCAAAAGTTGGATATTTATCATTTCTGATGGCTAATTAATATTCCATTGAATATATAGACCACATCTTCTTTATCCATTCATCTGTTGAAGGGCATCTTGGTTCTTTCCATGGTTTGGCAATTGTGGTCATTGCTGCCATAAACACTGGGGTGCATATGACCCTTCTTTTTACTACATCTGTATCTTTGGGGTAGTCCAATTGCTGGGTCATGGGGTAGCTCTATTTTTCATGTTTTGAGGAACCTCTACACTGTTTTCTAAAATAGCGGCATCAACTTGCAGTCCCACCAATAGTGTAAGAGGGTTTCCCTTTCTCCATATCTTCTCCAACATCTGTTGTTTTTTGTCTTGTTAATTTTTGCCTTTCTAACTGGTGTAAGGTGGTATCTCAGCATGATTTTGACTTGAATTTCCCTGATAACTAATGATGATGAACATTTTTTTCATGTCTGATAGCCATTTGTATGTCTTCATTGGAGAAGTGTCTGTTCATGTCTTCTGCCCATTTTTTTATGTGATTATCTGGTTTTTTGGGGGGTGTTGAGTTTGAGCATTTTTAAATAGATCTTGGATATCAGCCCTCTGTCTGTAGTGTCCTTTGCAAATATCTTCTCCCATTCCACGGGTTGCCTCTTAGTTTTGTTGACTGTTTTCTTTGATGCACAGAAGTTTTTTTATCCTGATGAAGTCAAAATGTTCATTTTCACTTTTATTTCCCTTGCCTTTGGAGACTTTTCTTGAAAGAAGTTGTGTGGCCTATGTCAAAGAAGTTACTGCCTATGTTCTCTTCTGGCTTTTTGATGGATTCCTGTCTCACATTGAAGTCTTTCATCCATTTTGAGTTTATCTTTGTGCATGGTGTTAGAGAATGGTCAAGTTTCATTCTTCTGTATACAGCTGTCCAATTTTCCCAACACCATTTATTGAAGAGACTTTTCCCCATTGAATATGCTTTCCTGCTTTGTCAAAGATGTTTTGGCCACAGAGTTGAGGGTCCATATCTGGGCTCTCTACTCTGTTCCTTTGGTCTGTGTGTCTGTTTTTGTGTCAGTACCATGCTATCTTGGTGATCACAGCCTTGTAATAAAGCTTGAAATCAGTTTGGCCCATTTTCTAATCAGACTGTTTGCTTTAATACTGTTTATAATGTTCTTTAAATGTTCTATATATTTGTTCTTTATCAGGTACGTGACTTACAAATATTTCCTTCAGTTTATGCTTGTCTTTTCATCTCTTAACAGGATTTTTCACAAAGAAAATATTTTTAATTTTGATGAAGTATAATTTATCTATTTTACATCAATTAATAAAATTTTCTTTTATAGATCACGGTTCTGGTATCAAGTGTAAGAACTCTTTGCCTAGCTCTAGATTCTAAAGATGTTATTCTATGTTTTTTTCTAAGAGTTTTATAACTTTACATTTTACATTTAAGTCAGTTATCCATTTGAGGTAATTCTGTAAAAGCTATGAGAATTAGGCCAAATTTCAATTTTTTGCTTCTGTATGTCTAATTGTCCAGTACCATTTGTTGAAAAGGCTATCTTGTTCCTTCATTTAATTGTTTTTGCACCTTTGTCAAACATCAGTTGAGTATATTTACATGAGTCTATTTCTGGGTTCTCTCTTCTGTTCCATTAATCTATGTGTCTATTCCTCTGCTAATAATACCATACAGCCTTGAGTACTGTAACTATAAATCTTAAAATTAGGTATATTTATTCTTCCCAGTTTATTTTTCTCTTCCAAAATTGTTTTAGTTATCCTACTTATTACATTTCCATGCATATTCTAGAATAAACTTACACATCTTCAAAAAATCTTGCTTGGATTTTACTGGCACAGCCCCTTTGGAAAACAGTATGAAGTTTCCTCAACAAGTTAAAAATAGAGCTACCCTATGACACAGCAATTGCACTACTAGGTATTTATCCAAAGAATACAAACATAGTGATTCAAAGGGGCACATGCATCCCAGTGTTTATAGTGACATTATCAACGATAGCCAAATTATGGAAAGAGCCCATATGTCCATCAACAGCTGAATAGATAAAGAAGATTTGGTGTGTGTACACACAGACACACACACACACACACACACACACACACACACACACACAATGGGGTATTACTCAGCCACCAAAAAGAATGAAATCTTGACATTTGCAACAATATGGATGGAACTGGAGGGTATTATGCTAAATGAAATGTGTCAAAGAAAGACAAATACCGTATGATTTCACTCATGTGGAATTTAAGAAACAAAATACATGAACACCAGTGAAGGGAAAGAAAAAATAAAATAAGATGAAAATTGAAAGGGAGGGAAACCATAAGAGACACTGAACTCTAGGAAACAAACTGAGTGTTTCTGAGGGGAGGGAGGTGAGGGGAGGGATAATTGGGTGATAGGTATCAAGGAAGGCATTTGATATAATGAGCACTGGGTGTTATAAGCAACTGATGAATCACTAAATTCTACCTCTGAAACTAATAAAAATATGGGGACAATCTTGTTGGATTTGGATAAGATTTATACTACATCCATATATCAATGTGGGCAGAATTTACATCTTTACTATATTGAATCTTCTAACTCATGAATACTATCTTTCCACTTACTTACTTTTTTAAAAAACCTCTCTCACCACTATTTTGCACTTTTCAGTACATAAGTTCTTTACATGTCCTGTTAGATTTGCATCTAAGTATTTCTTTTCATTTATTGTGTGTGATTATAAGTGACATTGTAATTTAATTTCAGTGCCTACATGCTTATTGCTAGTTCATGGAAATACAGTTGCAGTTAAATGGATGTGGGTATTAAGGAGGGCACTTGCTGAGATGAGCATGGTTAATGTATGTAAGTGATGAATCATAAAATACTCCTATTGAAACTAATATTACACTATATGTTAATTAACTGGAATTTAAATAAAAACTTAAAAAAGAAAAGAAATAGAAATACAGAGTTGTTTTAAATGTTTATTTTGCATCCTGTGACCTTGTTGAATTTACTTATTTATAGGAAGTTTTGTTTTGTTTTATTGTATTTCCCTTGGGGTTTTCTACATGGACAATCATATCATCTATAAACAGAAATAGTTTTATTTCTTCTTTTCTAATCTTTATACTTTTATTCCCCCCCTTTTTTTTCCTTATTGCACATGGTAGAAGTTCTGACAGTATGTTGAATAACAGTGGTGTAGAGATCAAACACCTTTATCTTGTTTCTAATCTTAGGAGGAAAGCATTTAAATTTTCACCATTAACTATAATGTCAGTTGCAGGTTTTTGTAGATGTTCTTTATCAAGTTAAGGAAGCTCTCCTCTATTTCTATTCTTCTAGGAGTTTTTTTTTCTTTTTAATCATGAATGGATCTATTGACTTCTGTTTCCGCTTGGAAAAATGGATCTTGTTGACTTCTGTTTCCGCTTCAATTGATATGATCATTTGGTTTTTTCCTCTTCATTGTATCTCAAAAATTAAAATAGTCTTGTGTCTCTGGAATAAATTATGCTTGGTCATGATGTTTAATTCTTTGTATGTATTGCTGAATTCTATTTACTAATATTTTGTTAAGGAATTTTGTGTCTAATTCATGAGTTGATATCACTCTGTAGTTTTTGCTTTTAGTTGTTGTTTTTTTTGTTTGGTTGTTTGGTTTTGTACTGTCTAGATCTGGTATCAGGGGAATACTAGCTACCTTCATAAGATGAATTGGAAAACATTCCCTCCTTTTCTGTTTCAAAAAAAGTTTATTTGCAACTGAATTTACCCTTCTTTAGATGTTTGTTATACTCCTCTGGCAAAACCATGTAGACTTAGAGATTTCTTTTCTGGAAAATGTTAAGTTATGAATTAAATTGCCTTAATAGTTATAAGACAGTCCAGTGATGGGTATTAAGGAGGACATGTGTTGTAATGAGCACTGGGTGTTATAGGCAAGTAATGAATCATTGAACACTACGTCAAAACCTAATGATGCACTGTATGGTGACTAGCATAACATAATAAAAAAAATTGTTACAGGACTATTCACAGTACCTTTTTCATATTAAGTGAATTGTGGTAGTTGTTGTTTTAAGAATTGGTTAATTTAAGTTAAATTGTCAAATGTATGTGGGGAGAGTGGTTTGTAATATTACTTCTGATATCTACAGAGTTTTTAGTGATTTTCTCAACTTTATTCCTGATGTAGGTAATTTGTATTTTCCTTTTTTTTTCAGTTTCAGTTTAAGAATGGCAGGAAGTAATTATATAATAATTCACAGAGCTACTATATTCTGATTAGTAAAAATAAGAAGCATACTGTGTATGTGAGAAATTTTTTTACAAATAAAGGTTCAATATGTATTGTGGTTTTTTGTTTGTTTTATTTTTTGTATATATTTCTTTTTTAATAATAATTTATTTTTTCAGTGTTCTAAGATTGTTTTTTAACTGATCAGAAGTTACTGAACTTTCTTAATTCTTAATTTATATCATTGCTTTTACTAACAATAGCTCTCATTAAACACATGATGTGCCAGTTATCACATATATATGCTTTTTTCATATAAATATCACAACTTTGCAAAAGTGAATACCATATTTTACAGATAGGGAAAATAAAACTTCCCAAAAGACATTCAAGTAACTTCCAAAGACATTTTTAGAATCTAATTCAACATTTCAAAAGAATGCATATACTTGCCATTGCGCTATGTTGCCTTTTCTCCATAATTACCCAAAATGTCTCTCTATATGATAAAAATAATGGGTTTTTTTTTTGTTCAGTTGGTAAGAAAATGAAAGCTTAAAAGTACATCTCCCCCAGGGAATCTATAAAAGCAATTTCTAAAGTTTATCACCAAAAAATAAATAGTAGACAGAAGGAAGATGTTATGGTTTAAACCAGCAAGATGTGACAATACAAGTTCCTACATGGATGGATTTAAGATTACATGATTTTTTAAGAAAAAATACATGGAATTTCCCATGGAACAAAATATAACCATCAAAAGGCACATTGATAAAAGTTTTTCTTTTTTCCTTGTCCCATCTCTGGCAAAGGGAATGGTCAAAAGGCAACAGAAAGGGATATATGGATATAAAGCAAATATTTATTTAAAAATTTTTAACTAGGTAATTTTTTAAAAATCAAAAATTGGTTTGACTTATATATTAACTTTGCTTAGAGTTCCCTTGAAGAAACAAAATCAGTAAACTCTGAAACATTCTGCAATTCCAAAATGTCATTCTTTATCTTCATATCAATGAGCAATTGAGCACTCAATTCATTGGGGTCCCAAAATCAAATGCATCTATAAGCTTTTTGCTAGTTCCTATGATAAAATTTATTGACATATGTTTATGAGTCAGAATGGGATCTGGAACAAGAGAGAACTGGATTCAGATCTTAATGCCAGTATTTACAGTTTAGTGTTTGCATCTATAAATGGGGTAATATAACCTGCTCTGTAGAGTTGTTATCTGGATTGAAATAATGTAAATGAAGCACTACAATAATGTCTATTTCAGAATAAATAATTGATAAATATTTGTTCTCTTCCTTTACTGCAAGATAGTAGAAACTAACCAAAAGAACACATTGATGAGTTAAGTTAAAACAGAGCTCTCCAAATAACTGGCAGAATCACCAAATTAAATGCAGAAGACAGTGACAGGATCCCACTGATACATTATCATTTGCAGAGGTGAGAGTTGAAGGGAAAGGGAGAATCAATAGGTTTGAAAGAAAATACAGCAAAAGGACTTATTTTACCAGTATTTAAAACAGCTTCCCTGAAAATTTTAATGACTGCCTTCAGCAGAGTGCTATCAGGGGAGGCTCTGATGGGAAATAAGGGGCAGAGACCCTGGTAGAACCTCTCTAAACATCCGTCCATCTCTGATTTGGAAGGCTGAGGGTCAAGGCAATTAGGAACCACAGTAATGGGGAAAAAGAAGAGAACATGCATGCCAAATAATCTCTATTTCTCCATTGTGGATAAATAATTTTAGAAAACACAGCATTTTGAAGTCCAGGAGCCTCTGTGATGACTTTATCAAAGCAGAAAATTAGGAAGTTGTTAAGAGTTTGAATAGCTAGCACCAGATAGCAGTTTTGGAGAAAGAAGCCAGTCACTAGATACATTTTGAATGCAAACAAAATATTGTTCCCTGGTGTACTGGCTTACCAAACAGAGAAGAATTAGCAGAAAATCATTCCTCTGGTAGGGTTGCCTATGCTTTGTTCTGTCATCTCCACTTACCGAGTTAAAGAGTACTAATCAATAATCACTAAAAGACAGACACAGTTTCTTCTCCTATAGACTTCATGGAGAGACACAGGGTGGAGAAGTGAAAAATTACTATGATGAAGCAGAGGGTTCTAGGAAGACATAAAATGAGGGATCTCACCTAACTTGGGGTAGAAGAAAAAACTTTAAAGTTATGATATTTCAACTGCTACATGAAGGAGGTATAGAAATTAGCTAAGTAAAAGTAAGATGAATGGGGTTGAAATGAAATGTCCAAGTCAGAAGGAACATCATAAATGTGCCTTGATCCTGAAACGGGAAAAAATAGAGACAACACATATAAGAAATGAGAAGGAGGATTGTCTGTTTGGAAGACAAAAAAGGGGGGCAGAGTGAGAGCACCTCTTTCCAAGAGGTTGTAAAATGGAAGAAAACTGGTATAACTCCAGGGTTAAAAGAGACATTTTTATGATGGCATTGATTCTAGCATATGAAGAACAGGTAATAAAAAGAGAGATGTTAGAGAGTCAGAAACCAAAAGGGATTTTGAGAGTGCAAGTTTCCCGGGGAGAATTTTGAAAACATGTGAGAACTTTGCTTTCAGAGAGATATAGAGATACCTCCATTTTCATAAGATAAGGTAAGAAACAGTGGACTCAGGAAGGTTTTATAAAGTTTTTGGCAAAATGTTGAAGTAATACCATGTTGCTGACTTCCAATTTCTCTATGAAGTGAGGGTGATGCCATGTAGGATGAAAACTGGGCCTCTGAGAGAGTAGAACTCAAAAATCTCTGGGAAGGTTTGCCTGAAATTTGCCTGGAGATATTTATGTCTGCTGGGTAACGTGAAGGGCCCAAGTGAGACTGAGAACCATGCATTTATAATGGTAAATTATGACTTTATATTGATTTCCTTAATTTCTCTATATAAGTATGTTTTTTATTTTATCTGAAAGTAAATGAAAATGGCCTGTTACTCTATCAATATTTACTCTTGTATTTTATTCACTTATTTTGTCCTATATGTAGTGAAAATTAACAAAGGGAAACCCCATCCTTAAAATGGAATTGGGAGGCCAGCAGAAGGAATTCTCACACCTTACCAGTGTTCCTGAGTTCTGAAACAACAAGAAGAGAGGGACCTTGCAAGTTGATACCACTTTACCATGCCGGCAGGAGGAAAGAAGTTTTTCTCCTTCCCTGGTAATACCTCAGTCAATGAGAGACTGTCACAACTCAGCCAATGAAAACCACTATACTTAGAACCCTCAGTTTACTCCGGGTAGACTTTTTACTCTCACTCTCAACTCCTACTTTCCTCTGTAAGAAAAGAATTCTTCTCCTTTGTTTTCCAGACATGTCAATAGTTTTGTTGTAGCTTGCATGCCCCAAATTGCAAGTGTCTATTATTCCTTAATAAACCCATTTTTTTCCTGGTAAAATAGACAGTTTTACTTTTAAAGTTAACTGTGTATATATAAATGAACTGTTGCTGTTATATATTAGTGTAATACAACAGTGAAACCTGCTTGTAACTACTATGTTTATTATGAACTATGTACTTTATCAAGATAAAAATCCTGTTCATTCCTAATACATTTTTCCTTCTTTTTTCAAGTTTTTACTTAAAATGAAGTTAGTTAACATATGGTTGAATATTAGTTTCATGAGTAGAATTTAGTGATTCATCACTTACATATAAAACCCAGTGCTTAAAAAAAAATTAAAAAAAAAATAAAATCCAGTGCTCATCACAAGTACCCTCCCTTAATACCCATCACCCATTTAATCCATTCCCCACACGCACACTGGGCCACCTCCCTTCTAGTAACCCTCAGTTTGTTTTCTATACTTATGACTTTGTTTTCTGGTTTGCCTCTCTCTCTCTCTCTTTTTTTCCTTCTATGTTCATTTATTTTGTTCCTTAAATTCCGTATTAAAGAAATCATATGATATTTGTCTTTCTCTGATAGACTTATTTCACTTGGCATAATACTCTCTAGCTCCAGCCATGTTGTTGCAAATGGCAAGCCTTCATTCTTTTAGATGGCTCAGTAATATTCCTTTATATATATGCACACACACACACACACACACACACACACACACACACACACACATGCACACCACCTCTTCTTTATCCATCCATCAGTTGATGGACATCTGGGCTCTTTCCATAATTTGGCTATTGTTGGTAATGCCGATAGAAACGTTGGGGAGCATGTATTCCTTCAGATCAGTGTTTTTGTACTAACATCTTTTTTTTTTAATTATTCATTTATTTTAGAGACTGAGCGAGTGGGGAGAAGGGTAGAGGGAGAGGGAGAGAATCTTATGTAGACTTCACATTGAATGCAGAGCTCAATGCAGGGTTTGTCCCAGGACCCTTGATATCGTGACCTGAGATAATCAAGAGCTAATCAAGAGTTGGACACTCAACTGACTAAGCCACCCAAATGCCCCGTACTAATGCTTTTTATCTAGTATTCTACTTTGTCTCTTAAATTTTTTTGACAAGCACTTTTTTATCCATAAATGCTTTTTCTATATTAAATTTTCAGCATTTTACTTTCACTTTTTAAAATGTGTCACTTGCAGACAAAGGGCAGATATCCAAGATCTATAAAGATCTATTCAAACTCAACATCCAAAAAGAAGATGAACACATCAAAAAATGGGCAGGAGACATGAAGAGGCACTTTTCCATAGAAGATATACAAATGGCTAACAGACACATGAAAAAAATATTCATCATCACTAGCTGTCAGGGAAATACAAATCAAAACCACACTGAGATACCACCTTACACCAGTCAGAATGGCCAAAATTAACAAGACAGGAAACAACAAGTGCTAGAGAGGCTGCAGAGAAAGGGGAACCCTCTTACACTGTTGGTGGGAATGCAAGTTAGTGTAGCTGCTTTACAAAACAGTGTGGAGATTCCTTAAAAAATTAAAAATAGAGCTACCCTATGACCCTGCAATTGCACTACTGGGCATTTACACCAAAGATACAGATGTAGTGAAAAGAAGGGCCACATGTACTCCAATGTTCATTACAGCAGTGGCCACAATCGCCAAACTGTGGAAAGAGCCAAGGTGCCCTTCAACAGATGAATAAAGAAGATGTGATATATATATACAATGCAGTACTACACCTCCATCAGAATGGATGAATATCCAACTTTTGTAGCAACATGGACTGGATTGGAAGAGATTATACTGAGTGAAATAAGCCAAGTAGAGAAAGTCAAGTATCACATGGTTTCACTTACTTGCGGTGCATAAGGGGTAATATAGAGGATAGTAGGAGAAGGAAAGGAAATGGGAAGTAGGGTAATTCAGGGAGCAAAACGAAACATGAGAGACTTTGGACTCAGAAACAAACTGAGGGTCTTGGGGGGGTGGGGGGATGGGAGATCCTGGTGGTGGGTACTGAGGGCACCTATTGCATGGAGCACTGAGTGTGGGGCATAAACAATGAATCTTGGAACACTGAAAAAATAAAACAAATTTAAAGTAAAAAAAATGTGTCACTTGCAAACATCATTCAGTTAGAGTTTGTATTTTGATACAAAAAAAAATTCTTTTTCAAAATGAGGTTAACTCAGTTACATTTAAAGTGATAACTGCCCTGTTTAATCTTATGTCTTCATATTTTATAATCATCATTTTTGTTTTGTTTTGGTTTGGTTTTGCTTTTTACTTTTATTTTCTTTCTCCTTCTCCCTCCCCCTCTCCTTCCATTCTTCCTTTTCTTCTTTCCTAATGATTTGGCTATCCTTATTATTTTGCTATTAATAGTGGTCTTAAACTTCCCCATATCATTAAACAGGGACATTAAGTATTACCTTAAGGATATTTGGAAAATACTTTAGAGACTATATCTAAAATGTTTCATGGATATTGTCATGACCTGTGACTTTTTATGGACTTCATTTACATGATCTTCATTTCCCAGTATCATTCCTTTATACAAATGGAATGACATGAGCAAGCTAAGAAAAAATGTGTGTGACAAATGGGAAACCCAGGATCTGGTATATCCTTATGCTAGAAAGCTCCTAACAGCAGCAAATACCATAATGCTTGTGCTGAATATGTAGTAGTGTTCACTACTACCTTCAACAACCTAGAGAATAGTCAAAAAGGGTCATCATCTCCATCCCTTTACAGATGTCACCATGTTTGTGATTATAATGAACTAAGAGGACTATGATAACTACTTCAGTATTGATAGCAATGCTTTCAGCATCATCAACTGCTTTGCCTGCCTCCTCCACCAAGCTCATCCATGACAACTTCAGCATTATGGAGGTGCTAATGCCATCACCACCCATAGAAGATCATGGATGGCCAACTGTGATATGATGATCAGAGTGCTGCTCAAAATATTATCACTGCCTCCACTGATCACTGACACTGCCAAGGCTATGAGTAAACTGACACCTGAGCTAAAAGACTACTGGTATGGCTTTCCAAGTCCCCAAGGTCAATATGTTTGTTATGGATCAGACCTGGAGAAAGCTGCCAAATAGATAACATCAAGAAGGTGATAAAGCAGATGTCAGTGTGACCCCCTACTGGACTACACTAAAGACCATGTTGTCTTCTGTGAAATGAATTTAATAATATCCTTTCTTTTGTCAGATTTTGGGACCAACATTGTGCTCAAAGACCACTTTTTAAACAATTTCCTGATATGGCAATGAATTTGGCTTCAGAAACCATGTGGTCTTGAACAACCAATGTCAGCAAAAACACCAGAGAAAGAGAGATTCTTAGTTGCAATGGAGTCTCTCCCCATTTTTATTTCTCAATTTAGTGAAAATTTCACAATTTCATCTTTCACAATTTCTATCCAAGGCTTCCTCAAGAAGGAAAGGGACTTAGAGAGTTATCCATCATTGATACCATCCACTATAGGCTACTATATCTGGCAAAGAAAACAAACAAACAAAAGAATATTTCTTTCCTGACATAAGATTAAAACACTTTAGTGAATTAATCAATCATGGACACATAAACAGGCATTAAAAATTATATCATATGAAAATATTTCATATTATGAGAAAATCTGAGATGATTTTCTTTAGGTAGAAAAATAAGTTACAAAACAATATACACACTATATTTTTTAAAATTAATATATGTATATGGAACAAGTGTAATTGTTAATGAGGATTACAACTGAGGGGTGATTTTTTCTTTATGCATTTATGCTTATTATTATTCTTTCCATCATATCACATATTTTTAGTTGCAAGCTATTCATCAAATTAATTTTCTTAGACTATTTAGCTAGTTAAAATTAGATTTCCACAAACATTTTCTTCTGTAACTTGATAACTCTTGCTTGATTTTGGTGGAGCTCTCTTTTCAGAAGAGTTTTCAAATATCAGCAAATTAATTGGGGAAATTGGAGTCATTAATTATCCTGGTAATAGATAAACACACACTCAACACATATATGTTCCAAAATAAACTAAGGTAGAGAGCAAAACAAAATAGATTCAATGAATAAAAATTAAAATTTTTAAAGAAATTAAACCTTCAAATTCAGTGTCAGGTGAAAAGAGGAAAAACAATAAACTGCTTATAGTTTGTAGGGTAGCATTTGGAGAAGTTGTTCATTTTGTTTGTTTGTTTCATTTTGTTTTGTTTTTTTGACAAAGAGACACAGCAAGAAAGGGAACACCCAAGCAGAGGGAGTGGAAGAGGGAGAAGTAGGCCCCTTGCCAAGCAGAGAGCTCCACGCAGGGCTCAATCCCAGAACCCTGGGATAACGACCTAAGCCAAAGTCAGATGCCCAATGACTGAACCATCCAGGCGCCCCAGACATTGTTCATTCTTAAAACTCATAGAGTATCATGAAAAAAAGTCCAGTCCTGGGAGATATTAATTCAGGAAAAAGAATCACAGTGATAAAAGAGTACAGGCACAGGCATGAAATTACATTCAAAAATGTTTAAAGGAAACTTTAAGGGGTATTGTCACATTTATAGTCATTGCATTCTTATAGTCTCCACTTCTTTAAGCTTTTTATTGAATATTAAAAAAAATCCTTAAGCTCACAAAACTTTTATGACAACTTTTTTACTCTTTCTTTCTATGAAAATTGGGTAGTATGTTTCTTGGGTAAGAAAGGGGAGATAACAGTGTATATCTAAAATGGAATGCATCTGGGTGGCTCAGTCAGTTAAGTGTCTGCTTTTGACGCAGGTTGTGATCTCAGGATCAAGGAATTGAGTGAAAGTCTGCTTCTTCCTCTCACTCTCCCTCTGTGCGTGTGCTCTCTGTCAATCTCAAATAAATAAATAAAATCATTTTAAAAAATAAAATGGAATCCTAAAGGATAAATAAAATGTAGCCAGACTAAGGAGTGATAAATGGGACAAAGTTTGGAGGAAAAACATTAACGTATATTTTGAAAGAGCAAGATGTCTTGGAGAAAATAAAATGATTCTAGAATTGAGATGAGGATATGGGTATATACAGAAGAGGAGAGGAGAAAGACTCAAGATGTCACTATAAAAATAAACAGAAACCCAGTCATAAGGCCTAGTATGTTAGATGGCATTAAGTTTGATGAGGTAATAGAGATTAAACCTGTTTTAAGGATTTTAAAGCTAAAAATTAAAAGAACAGGCATAGAAGAGAAATGGTACAGCAATTACCAAAACATTTGGGGTTTTACATTTTCTATTTGATTTGAATAAATTTTGTTTCCTGTATAGGTAAGCAGAAGCAGATTTAGTGAACACACACACACACATGAACAAACACAGAAAAAAATTAAATCACCCATTTTACACATATACACACATATATAATAACTTGCATGCCTACCAACAGTATAAAAGAGTTCCCCTTTCTCCACATCATCACCAACATCTGTCATTTCCTGACTTGTTAATTCTAGCCATTCTGACTGGTGTCAGGTGGCATCTCCTTGTGATTCTGATTTGTATTTCCATGACATTGAGTGATGTAGAACATTTTTTCATGTGTCTGTTGGCCATTTGGATGTGTTATTTGCATAAATGTCTGTTCATAACTTCTGCCCATTTCTTGACTGGATTATTTGTTTTTGGGTCTTAGCTTGTTAAGTTCCTTATAGATTTTGATTAGTAGCACTTTAACTGATGAGACATTTGCAAATATCTCCTCCCATTTATAGGTTGCCTTTTAGTTTTGTTGACTGCTATGCAAACATTTTTTTATCTTGATGAAGTCCCAATATTTCATTTTTCCTTTTGTCTCATTTGCCTTTGGAGATGTGTCTAGCAAGAAGTTGCTGTGGCTGAGTTCAAAGAGGTTGCTGCCTGTGTTCTCCCCTAGGATTTTGACGGATTCTTGTCTCACATTTAGGTCTTTCATCCATTTTGAGTCTCTTTGTGTATGGTGTAAGGAAATGGCCCAGTTTCATTCTTCTGCATGCGACTGTCCAATTTTCCCAACACCATTTGTTGAAGAGGCTGTCTTTTGTCATTGGATATTCTTTCCTGCTTTGTCCAGAACTAGTTGATCAGAGTTGAGGATCCATTTCTGGGTTCTCTTTTCTGTTCCATTGATCTATGTGTCTGTTTTTGTGCCAGTACCATGATGTCTTGATGATTACAGCTTTGTAATACAGCTTAAAGTCTGGAATTGTGATGCTGTCAAATTTGGTTTTCTTTTTCAACATCCCTCTGGCTATTTGGGGTCTTTGCTGTTTCCATACAAATTTAAGATTGTTTGTTCTATCTTTATGAGAAATATTGATAGTATGTTGATAGGGATTGCAGTGAATATGTAGATTCTCTGGTAGCATAGACATTTTAACAATATTTATTCTTTCAATCCATGAACATGGGATTTTTTCATTCCTTTTGTCTTCCTCAATTACTTTCATAAGTGTTCTATAGTTTTCAGAGTAGAGATCCTTTACCTCTTTGGCTAGGCTTATTCCTAGGTATCTTATGGTTTTTGGTGATATTGTAAATGGGATTGATTCCTTGATTTCTCTTTCTTCTGTCTCATTGTCAGTGTATAGAAATGCAACTGATTTCTGTGCATTGATTTTATATCCTGCCACTTTGGTGAATTTCTTACTGAGTTCTAGCAACTACTGGGTGGAGTCTTTTGGGTTTTCCCCATAGAGTATCATGGCATCTGCAAAGAGTGAAAATTTGACTTCTTTTTTGCTGATTCTGATGCCTTTATTTCTTTTTGTTGCCTGATTTATGAGACTAGGACTTCTAGTACTATGTCAAACAACTGTGGTGAGAGTGGACATCTCTGTCATGGTCCTGACCTCAGGAGAAAAGCTCTCAGTTTTTCCCCATTGAGAATAATATTCACTGTGGGCTTTTTATACATGGTTTTTATGATACTGAGGTCTTTTCCTTCTATCCTTATACTAAGGAGAGTTTTTAATCAAGAAACAATGCTGTATTTTGTCAAATGCTTCTCCTACATCTATTGAGAGGATTATATGATTCTTGTCTTTTCTTTTATTGATGTACTGTGTCACATTGGTTGACCCACCCTTGCAGCCCAGAAATAAATCCCACTTGGCATAGCGAAGAATCTTTTTAATGTACTGTTCAATCTGACTGGCTAGTATTTTGGTGAGAATTTTTGCATCCATGTTCATCAGGGCTTTTGGTCTGTAATTCTTTTTGATGGGGTCTTTGGTTCTGGGATTGAGGTAATGCTGGCCTCATGGAAAAAGTTTAGAAGTTTTCCTTCATTTTCTATTTTTTTGAAATAGTTTCAAGAGAAAATGTATTAATTCTTGCTTTAATGTTTGCTAGAATTCCCCCTGGAAAGTCATGTGGCCCTGGACACTTGTTTTGGGGGGAAGATTTTTGATTACCGCTTCAGTTTCTTTGCTGGTTATGGGTTTGTTCAGGTTTTCACTACTTCCTGATCAGTTTTGGTAGTTTACATGTTTCTAGCAATGCATCCCTTTCTTTCTAATTGCCTAATTTGTTTGGCATATAATTGTTCATAATATTCTCTTATAATTGTATTTCTTTGGTGTTTGTTTTGATCTCTCCTCTTTCACTCATGATTTTATTACTTTGGGTCCTTTCTCTTTTATTTTTGATAAGTCTGGCCAGGGGTTTATCAATCTTATTAATTCTTTCAAAGAACCTGCTCCTACTTTTGTTGACCTGTTCTATGGTTCTTTTGGTTCACTGATTTCTGCTCTAATCTTTATCATTATTCTTCTCCCACTGGATTTAGGCTATATTTGCCTTTCTTTCCTCCAGCTCCTTTAGGTGTAATGTTAGGTTGTGTATTTGAGGCTTTTCTTGTTTCTTGAGAAAGGCTTGTATTGCTATATACTTTCTTCTTAGGACCACCTTTCTGCATTCCAAAGATTTTGAGCTATCATGTTTCAATTTTCATTTGTTTCCATGAATTTTTATTTTTTTTTATTTTTTTTAAAGATTTTATTTATTTGACAGAGAGAAATACAGTCAGAGAGGGAACACAAGCAGGAGGAGTGAGAGAGGGAGAAGCAGGCTTCCTGCTGAGCAGGGAGCCCGATGTGGGACTCGATCCCGGGTCTCCGGGACCATGACCTGAGCCGAAGGCAGTGGCTTAACCAACTGAGCCACCCAGGCGCCCCAGTTTCCATGAATTTTTAAAATTCTCCTTTAATTTCTTGGTTGACTCATTTATTCTTCAGTAGGATACTCTTTAAACTCCATGTATTTGTGTTCCTTCCAAATTTTCTCTTGTGATTGAGTTCATTTTAAAGCACTGTGGTCTGAAAACAACAGGGAATAATCCCAATCTTTTGGTACTGTTTGAGACTTTATTTGTGACCCAGTATGTGATCTATTCTGGAGATTGTTTCATGTGTATTTGAGAAGAATGTGTATTCTGTTGCTTTGTTCTGAATAGATCTGTCATGTCCATCTGGTCCAGTGTGTCATTCAAAGCCCTCTTGCCTTGTTGATCTTCTACTTAAATTGCCTGTCTATCTTGGTGAGTGGAGTGTTAAAGTCCCCCACTATTATTGTATTATTATCAATAAGTTTCTTTAATTTTGTTATTAATTGCCTTATATAATTGGCTGCTCCCAAGTTAGGGGCATAAGGGAAATTATCATTGCTAGATCTTATTGTTGGATAGACCTTTTTATTATGATAAAATGTCCTTCATCTCTTCTTACAGTCTTTGGTTTAGTGTCTAATTTGTCTGATGTAAGAATTGCTACCCCAGCTTTCTTTTGATGTCCATTAGCGTGAGAAATTCTTCTCCACCCCTTACTTTCAATCCGGAGATATCTTTGGGTCTAAAATTAGTCTCTTGTAGACAGCATTATCAATGGGTCTTGTTTATTTGTTTGTTTAGCCAATCTGATACTCTCTGCCTTTTGATTGGAGCATTTAGCCCATTTACATTCAGAGTAATTATTGAAGGATATGAATTTAGTGCCATTGTATTACCTGTAAAGTCACTGTTTCTGTATATTGTCTCTGTTTCTTTCTGACCTTTGATACTTTTGGGCACTCTCTTTGCTTAAAGAATCCCCTTTAACATTTCTTGTAGAGCTAATTTAGTGATCACAGATTCTTTTAGATTGTTTGTCTTAGAATCTCTTTATCTCTTCTTCTATTCTGAATGACAGTCTTACTGGCTAAAGTATTCTTAGCTGCATATTTTTCTCATTTAGCACATTGAATTTATCATGCCAGTCCTTTCTGATCTGCCAGGTCTTTGTGGATAGTTCTGTTGCCAGCCTTATGTTCCTACCCTCTTGTCCTGAGCTTCTTTCAGGATTTTCTCTTTATCTCTAAAATTTGCAAGCTTCACTATTATATGTTAAGATGTTGACCTATTTTTATTGATTTTGAGAGGGGTTCTCTGTGTCCCTTGGAATTGAAAGCCTATTTCCTTCCTTAGATAGGGGAAATTCTCAGCTATAATTTGTTCAAATAAACCTTCTGCCTCTAGTTTTCCTCTTCCTCTGGGACCCCAGTTATTCTAATATTGTTTCACTTTATGATATTAATGAGCTCTCAAATCCTCCCCTTGTGACTCACTAATTGTTTATTTCTCTTTCTCTCAGCTTCCTTATTCTCCGTCATTTTATCTTCTACTTCACTGACTTTCTCTTCTGCCTCATTTATCTTAGCAGTTAGAGCCTACGTTTTTTTTTTTTGTTTGTTTGTTTTTTTTCTTTTGTATCTCATTAATAGCCTTTCTGATGTTCACCTGATTAGATTTTAGTTATTTTATTTCTCCAGTAAGGGATTCTCTAGGGTTGTCTATGCTTTTTTCAAGCCCAGCTAGTAAATTCATAATCATTGATTTGAATTCTAGTTCTGACATCTTACTTATATCCATATTGATTAAATCTCTGCCTCTTGTTCTCTTTTGGAAGGTGAATTCCTCCATCTTGTTATTATGTTTAGAAAAGAAAAGATGAAAGAGAGAGAAAATACAAAAATAGCAACAATGACACCAGAAAAATACACACCACACAAATCAGAAGAGAACAGAAACCAAAAAGAAAAGAAAAAAAATGAGAGTAAAATCAAACAAGTTGAACAGAACAGAAAAATTAACTTGTAGGTATATTTTGGTCTTTTTGTTACAAGAAACTAGATCCTGGGTGCCTGGATGGCTCAGTTGGTGAAGCAACTGCCTTCGGCTCAGGTCATGATCCCAGAGATCTGGGATCGAGTCCCACATCGGGCTCCCTGCTCGGCAGGAAGCCTGCTTCTCTCTCTCACTCCCCCTGCTTGTGTTCCCTCTCTGGCTGTGTTCCCTCTCTGTCAAATAAATAAAAAATCTTAAAAAAAAAAAGAAGAAGAAACTAGATCCCAAAATAAGAAAGAAAGAAAAACTTACAGTCAAACACAGTGAAAGATAGCTAAGAATTAAAATGTATATAAAATATAAATATAAAAATGAAAATTAAAAAAGCACTTAAAATGATAAAATCAGAAAATAGCAAAAAAGGAAAGTAAAATATAAAACTGAAGGATTTTAAAGAATCATAAGGAAAAAACCACCAATGATATACTTCTTTCTCCAAGAGCTGGAGTTTTGTAGTTCCGTATGATCGGTAAACTTGGTATAGATGGAAGTTCCTGATGATTTTTTCCCAAAAGGGCCTATTGCACTGATTCTCAGGTGTGTTTGTTCAGGTGGAATTGCACCACCCTTACCAGGTGGCTGGGCTCAGTGTAAGTCACTTTAGAACTGATATGAGGGATGAAAATTGTGGCAACAATTAAAACAAAACAAACCAACAACAAACAACCTGCTTTAAAAAATGGGTAGAGGTCTTGAATAGACATTTCTCTAAAGAAATACAGATGGACAACAGACACTCAAGAAGATGCTCAACATCACTAACCATCATGGAGATGAAAATCAAAGCCACCATGAGATATCCCCTCACTCCAGTCAGAATGGCTATTACAAAACACAAAAAATAACAAGCATTGTGAAGATATAGAGAAAAGAGAACTCTTGTGCACGGTTGGTGGAAATGTCATTTGGTACAACTACAATGGAAAACAGTAGAATTTCCCCAAAATACTAAAACAAACAAACAAAAAAACAAAAAAATATCATATAATCCAACAATTCTACTTCAAAGTATTTACCTAAAGAAAATGAAAACATCAATTAAAATGAATATATGCACTCCTACGTTCATTGTAGCATTATTTACCATAGCCAGGATATGAAGACAACCTAAGTTCCCATCTGTTGATAAACTGAAAAAAGTATGTCTATATACATAAAGTAATATTATTCAGCCATGAGAAAGAATGAAATCTTGCTATTTACAACCCATAGATGGACCTAGAGAGTATAATACTGATCAAAATAAGTCAGAGGGAAAGACAAATGTCATTTCATTTCACTTACATGTGGAATATTTAAAAATGAATAAATAAATAAGAAACAGAAACAGAGTCATAAATACATAAATTTATATAAACAGGGAATAAATAGGGTTGCCAGAAGCAAAATAACTGAAGAGGATTGAGAGGTACACACTTCTGGTTATAAAATAAATAAGGATGGGGATAAAAAGTATGCCATAAGAAATATAGTCAATAACATTGTAATAATGCTGTATGATGACTGATGGTAACTATGGTTATTGCAAACATTGTATAAAGCATAGAATTGTCAAGTCCCCATGTTGCACACCTAAAACTAATACAACATTGTACGTCACTTACACTTCAATAAAAAAGTTAAAAGAAATAGTGTTACAATAAACATATTTTACATATTTTTCCCTCTCTCTGAGCATTTTATTGGCATGGATAAGAAATTACTAGACTTATAATAGCAGAATTTTTTTATGACTCTTGATTCACATGACCACAAAGATTTATAGAAATATTTTCACCTTCAGTCCACTGAGTGCCTATATGACCATGCCTTTATCATACACTTACCAAAAATTTTTAAAAAGTTTTAATCATTTCTTAAGCCAAAATGTTACCTTATTTTGAATTTCTTCGATATATAGGGCTACTAAACATTTCTCTTCTTGTTTAGTACCCTTTTTTTTTTCCTTCTTGAATCAACTATCCCTATTTTTTCCTTTCCCTCTTCCTTCCCCCCATGGACATATTAGCTTTCTTTATGGCTTTGCAAGATCTCTTTGCATATTATAATGTTTAAGTATTTATATTTATTATAAATACCTCTATCTCATTTGTTACTTGCTTTCTATTTTAATTGGAATTTTTTGATGCAGTATAGCTTTCAAGTTTTATGTAGTCAAGGCTATTTATCTTTTCCTTTGGGATTACTTTCACAGCTTTTATGTTAAGTAAATGCTAGTGCCTCTAAAATTAAGTTTGAAATATTGACAGTTGGTATCTCTATCATTTCAAATATTTTGTTAGTTAATAAGGAAATGATGGCTGAGCTAATCATTTCTAACTGTTCTGACAGGAAAGAAAAAAAGAGTAAGGATGAGAAGATAGAAAACATCCCCTTAGAGTTATTAATCACTGTCAACATTTTGTTATAGTGCCTTGACTAATGTTTGTTTATATAATATATTTGAAATAGTCTTTTCTCTCATATGTTCTCTCTAACTTAATGATGCTCTTAATCGAGTATTTCATTTATAATTGTAATTATTCCTTTTTGTTGGTATTTTTGTTTCATTTTTTATGGAATACAATGAAAGATGCAAGACCGTTTTAGAGTGTCTTTCTGATATTCAGGAGACATTTGAGAGAAAAATAATCACAATTAAAATAGCAATATGGTTGGGTACCTGACTCCATTCAATTTAGTATTTATGTCCTGCTGTTTCATACAACTGTCCTAAGAAGTCATGTCAAATAATATTAGTTATTTCTATGTCCACATAACAAATAGTTATTGTCAAGTTCTTTACTAAGCATCAAGATACAAAGGAAAGGAATTTTATAGACTAGCTGGGGATCACTTTCAATTTCTTCTTTTATAAAGAGTAATATAATTAATATGTTTTCCATAAAATTTTCTCATCCTTTCGATGCATAGATTTTTATAATATATACATAAAAATAATATAGAAGTATACACACAATAGTGGAAGGGCTAGAAATGCTGACATCTAACCATCTACTTCATATCTAGAAGGTATCTCAAAATTTATGTAGCCCAAACACAACTTTGACCCCTGCTCCCCATCTCCAGCAATAACCATAACAAAATATAAAAAAAAAAACCTTAATTTCAACTAGATCTCATTATTTCAATAAATATCATAATTTCTATATTGGTTCAAAGCCATAAATCTAGACATGTTTGATTCATACCCCATATCCCCCTGAATTCAACTCAACAGTAAATAGTTTAGGTTCTATTTTGAAAATATGTCTCAAAACCATCCACTTCTCTATACCTCCACTTCGCCACGCTGATTCAAACTGCGTTCTATCTCCTGGACAACCACAAAATCCTAAGTATTTCCCCAGATTTTGATTCCTTCCTATAAAGTATTCTCTAGCCAGAGTGATCTTTTTAGAATGTAAATCAAATCATGTCACATCTTTACTTAAAGTTCTTCATAGGCCTCTAGTTGCACTTGGAGTGAAATCTACAATTTTAACAAAGACCTACTTGGTTTCCCATCTTCAGCAGCCTCATCTCAGATGACTTTTCCCTTATATATCAGCATAATATATATATTCTCTGTTCTTTTATGACAAAATCACCTTGTAGATTGCCAATGATGGGGTATATGTATTATGGCAAGCCCACTTGGCCACATATCTAGAATCACACTCTCCAAGCAATTCTACCAAATAATAATAGATAGTTGTGACATTTGTTTTTAATTTGTCCAACTTCTGAAAACATCTCTCACTTGGTTCTGAATGTGGGAGAGAAAGGAAGAAGTATAATCTGTCTCCTCAAACCTACTTTGTAAACTTTTTTGTACTTCATAGTGCCCATATAATGATTGAAACTAGCTTAGTGAATTGAATTCAACCAATGTAAAATAGAATGATGTTAAAATAATACTGTATTATAGTATGAATGAAAATATAGATCCTTCTATGTTAAAAAATATAAATGAAAAATATAGTGAAAAATTTACAGTATAGTTATTTTACTTTACCTCATACATGAAATAGGATTCACATTGGTCCTACTGTCTCACATGATTGCTCAGAGGACTAAGTAGAAAGTGTATAGATACCATTCTGAACATACTAAATGAATTACATATTTATTGCTCAGTCAGCATGCTTCCTCTCTCAACAGTACAAATTTGTGCAGAATGAATGGAAAAATCAAACCAGAATGGAATTGCTAGGGTCAGCTATAAAGAAGTATATCCAATGACATAGATCATGTTTCCCAAATTGTGTTTTGTGGCTCACTAGTAGTGAAAAATATTAATAGGTTTCCAGGGGTGATAAGGGGGAAAGCTATAAAGAATCCTTCAGTGAAGAAAATAATTTAACCCTGTACTTCCCGCAACATATTTGACCATAGAAACCTCTTTTTCCCCAAGATTATTCAAAATGAGTACTCCATAGATATTAGGACACAATGATTGAGGAGAAGACGGTAGAATATCTGATGAGGACCTCTTGATTTATTAGAATATGCTTGTGAATTTGGCATAGTATTAAGTCAAAAAATTCTAAACGTCTTGCTCCTCCTATCCATACCTTGGGACTGTATATTTACCACTACATCTAACAAATTCCTATTCAAATGTAAGTTCAATTTGAGTACCCCCTTCCTAAAACAGTTTTCACTGCCCTCTACCCCAACCACACTCAACTTATTCAGATATATCTATTAACCACCAATTATGTAACATGTGCTGTTCTAGGTGTGGGATTAAGCATTCAATTAATCATTATCATCATTATAATACAACAACATGGAACATCTATTCAAATGAGGAAAAAAGACACTAAACAAACCAACACACAAATACTAATTCAGGAGTGAAAAATGCTATAATGGAGATAGAAAGTAAAGTGATAGCTACTTTATAGTCAATGGTCAGAGAAGGCCTCTCTTACAAGTTGTCATCTGAATGACCTGAAGAAAGAAAGATAATGAGCCATGAAGTCTCTGGGAGATATGCATTCCAGACAAATAATGAGTACAAATGTCCTAAGGCAGGAACTTTTTGACTTATCTGAGGTAATACAGGCAAGATGGCACAGGTTGCATAAAAGGAAGCAGGTAGAGAATGGTAGGTGATAGATTGGAATATTAAATAGAGTCAAATTAATTAGGGCATTGTATGCCTTTACACTTGGTGAGAAGGGAAGACATTGGATGGTTGGTCAGGTGACTTAACATGATCTAATTTATAAAAGTCTATCTGCAAATTTGCAAAAGGACAATAAGAGTACAATAGTCAGTGCCAGGAAGAGGGTAAGAGGCTTTTTCAAACTTCAGGCAAGAGATGTTAATGGCTTATAGGAAAGTGACAGAGAAGAGATGATAAGGGGGAGTCCTGAGTCAAGAAATAT
This sequence comes from Spilogale gracilis, assembly GCA_004023965.1. Classification (NCBI taxonomy): domain Eukaryota; kingdom Metazoa; phylum Chordata; class Mammalia; order Carnivora; family Mephitidae; genus Spilogale; species Spilogale gracilis. Next base: position 61,404 of record PITA01010986.1, read on the forward strand.
TTTGCAAGGAAAACTAGCTGACAATTTTTTTTTTTTTTTTTTTAAAGATTTTATTCATTTGACAGAGAGAAACACAGCCAGAGAGGGAACACAAGCAGGGGGAGTGAGAGAGGGAGAAGCAGGCCTCCCGCCGAGCAGTCAGCCCGATGTGGGACTCGATCCTGGGCCTCCAGGACCATGACCTGAGCCGAAGGCAGTGGCTCAACCAACTGAGCCACCCAGGCGTCCCCTAGCTGACAATTTTTAAACCTTTTGATTTTAGGACCCTTTGCACCCTTAAAAATTATTGAGAACCCTAAAAAGTTTTTGCTCCTGAGAGTCATATCTATAAATATTTAATATATTAAAAACTAAAACTGAGGTACTTTTAACAAGCTATAGAAATGATTCCTGAAAGTATAGTCTTTCTGAGATACTTATAAAACCTATGCATATACAAGTGCACTTTTCATTAGCCATCAGAGCCATGATGCCACTGCATATCAATAGTACAACAATGGAAAACTCCATGGAGCACTCATGCATAAATAAAAGTGAAAAAGGTGAAATGTCTTTGTATTATTATGAAGATAGTTTTGACCTCATAGAACTTCTGAAAGGGTCCTGGAAAAATACTGGTGGGGGAGGGTCCTGAACCACAGGGTGTGAATTGCTGGCCTAGAGGGTTTTCTGATGGATTGAATGTGGGAGTGCGAAAGAAAGAAAAGAATCAAGGATGGGGTCAAGTCTTTTAGCCTGTGAGGCCATTTACTGAAATGCAAAGTTTAGTGCTACACATGCTAAGCTTAAAATGCTCCTTATACAATCAAGATTTAGAGAGTAGTAGGCTGGATATGGACCCTGGAGTTGAGGAAAGTGAGTCTAGAGATACAAATTTAGGAGTAATTGGCATATACATAGCATTTAAAATTCTGGAACTGGATGTGAGTACATAGAGAGTGGGTGTACTGAAAGAGAAGAGGTCTGAGAATAATGAACCCTGGGGCATTCAATCAATTATTTCATCAATGTAATTCCAAATGTTATCAGTTTAGAATACAGTCTCTCTCAATTGATTAATCATTCCTTTATGTCATTTTCATACTCAAATTTTCTCTTATGACACCCAGCACACAGTAAGCACTATTAAATTGATAAATAAATAAAGTAACAAAGTACTCTGTGGTGCTTTCATAGCTAAATTCCACAATATTAGAAAAGATCAGGTTAAGAAATTGAAATGATTAGCTTCAGATGTATACATTAGGTATACTATTCATCATGTGGTCAGACACGTTTCCATAAATTTAAAGGCAGAGGTAATGGGGGGGGTTAACTTTACCCAGTCCAAGTCTAATAGGAGGGATGTAACCTAACAAGTAACCTAATAGGAGGGATGAGAGTAGATTTCAAATCTACTCTGCCACTTAAGACACCTATCTAAGACAATAATAACGACTCTACTTTCTGGATATTTTGTTTTTTAAGGAAAATTTCCCCAGAGAGTATTTCACTTATGCATTCTTATTCAGACTCCCTTAGAGATGCTCAGAGAAAGACATGTCAAAGAATGGCTTCCACAGAGATTTTTATATATGTGGAAGAAAAAAAAAAAACTGAGTAACATGAAAAAAAGCCCATTTTCATAAAGTCTGCTGTTGTCAATAGCATTATGGGTACAAAATTCAAAAATTATATTTCATGCTTGGAGTGCCTGGGTGGCTCAGTTGGCTGAGCATCTGACGCTCAGTTTTTGCATAGGGTCATGATCTCAGGGTTGTGGGATGGAGCCCTGTATCAGGTTCTGTGCTTAGTGGGGAATCTGCTTGAGATTCCTTCTCCCTCCACTCTGCTCCTCCCCCTGCTCACTCTTGCTCTAAAATAATTAACTAATTGATTGATTAATTAATTATATCTTTTAAATACTCTATTTCATAATTAGCAAAGAGATGAAAATAAATTTACATGTAGAAAGTGTCAGTAACAAATAATTCCTGTTTTCCTGGTAGATAAAATGAAAGATTTCACTAAAAGAAGAGAAATGAAGATGAATAATATTTCACTGGCATATGATTGGTATGACATCCATAAAGAATGGTGGTGATTTCAGTCATTAACTGGAGATGCAACTCATAGTGGACACTTTCTGGATTCTGGCTTTTTCCTCCCCTGCATCAGGTCAGGCTGACCCAATACTGTGCCAATTTATCTTTTTTTTTTTTTTTAAGATTTTATTTATTTATTTGAGAGGGGAGAGCATGAGAGAGAGAAAGCATGAGAGGAGGAAGGGTCAAAAGGAGAAGCAGACTCCTCATCAAACAGGAATCCCAACGGGAGACTCGATCTTGGGACTCTGGGATATGACCTAAGCCTAAAGCAGATGCTTAACCAACTGAGCTACCCAGGTGCTCCAACGTGCCAATTTATCTTTACTGGTTTCTCTCACACCCCAAATTTCAGGGGTTTATATTTCTTATGGCTCTCTTATGCAGAACTCTAAGGAATGAAATGCTGGGGGTAGTGATCACCCTTATTTAGCCAGTATCATGCTAGGTAGACTCAAATGATTTGGGAAATTTTATTTTATTTTACTTATTTTTTTTAAAGATTTTATATACTTATTTGACAGAGAGAAACACAGCTAGAGAGGGAACACAAGCAGAGGGACTGAGAGAGGGAGAAGCAGGCTTCCCACCGAAGCAGGAAGCCCAATGTGCAGCTCGATCCCGGGTCTCCAGGATCATGACCTGAGCTGAAGGCAGTCGCTTAACCAACTGAGCCACCCAGGCGCCCCCATTTGGGAAATTTTAAAAGGCTCCCATATACATGTGCTAAAAACCAAAGTTGCTATCATCAGACCTACTTGTGGATGAGACCATAAGAGTTCAAAGGCTGTTATTTCAAATATGTGCAAACATGATTTAATCATCACTATGATAACAAGATGGATCAGTATATATTGCTTTACAATTTACAATACCCTATGGCACATTTTATCTGATTTGAGTTTTACTAGGTAATCATGTGAGGCAAATACCACCCTCACTTTACTGACAAATTGAAGGTCATAAAGGTCACAGAGAGGGTAGATATGTGAGAGAGGTATGGTTAGAATTTAATTCCCAGAAAAGTCACCTAAAAATAATATTTTACATATGATTCCATGAGTTTCATAGACCATCTATAGGCTATCCAAGAATACTGGATTAAAAATATTTGCCTTTAGAGATACTGATTTCACTCTCCTGGTGTTAAGCCCAAACTTTTCTTTTTTTATCTTCCCAGAAAATTCTAATTTGTCAAGGACTACTGGTCAATTGTTGGGGGCCACAGATTTCTCTCTCAATTTTCTTTCCCTTTCCAAATTGTTCTTTGTTTCATCTAAGATTATTCTCTATATTTTCTTACCCTAATGTTTTTAACCTTTTTTCACTTAGCTTTGGTGGCAAGACTCCAAATTATTGAAGACAGTCTTCATTTCCCAATTTTGAGGTACAAACTGTTGCCATCAATGATTCTGCTCTTCTTCCTTTTTCCAACCTATTATTCTCTTCCTAAACTTCATCAGCCTTTTGGAATATCAATATTCCACCTTGATTATTTTCATTCTAATGAGCTGATTAGCATTGGGGACTACTGGAGTGAGGAGACCAGAGGCCATCCAGTCGGTGGCTTTGTAATGCTGGGAATTATTCACCCTTCTAAATCTCAGCCCCAATCATTAAAATAAAGAAATAGTACCTACCTTGCACGGTTTGTATAAGAAATAAGTGAATACACACTCAATAATAAAAATAATAGCTCAGTACTTAATAATAAAAAATGTCTTTAAAAGATTATCTCTTCAAAGGTCTTTTTATTCCTTATGCATTTTTGCGGCAACCCAATATAATGTTTTATACTCTGAGTTACATGCCTCTGCTTTTTACATACCCACTCTCATTCTAATTTTAAAATTTAACATATGTATTCTATAACCCTACAGTGCCCAGTAAAATGTTATTCTAGATTTGGCAAGAATTTTATGTAACCCCATAATGGAAGGGAGCAATAGTATGGTTTATTATTAACTTAATTTATTACTAGCTCATTATCACAACAAAATTCAGAAGAACATCCAAAATATTTATTTTCTTCAGGTTAAATTATAATCTGATCTAAACAGTCTGTTGTGGGTAGGAATTCAGGAGCAGTTTATCCTTCTTCAAATGATCTGTCTCAGTCACTTCATAGAACTGGCCCCTTGACCTTTCTCTTTCTTTTCTTTACCCTTATGGCCTGTTTGCTACTTTTTGATAGGGTCCCTCCTTAGCTACAAAAGAATGCCACCTCAAGTCATTTCATTCTGTTGAGTTCTACTTAGGGTAGGATTTAAAGTATGTGGTAGGATCTGGACAGTACCAGGAGCATCTCAAGAATATCAGAAGTTTTGTATTTTTCAGGTTGACTTCCTGTTAGCATCTCCTTGCACTCATTAAAATGTTAAATTATAATGTTCAATATTAACTACATGTTTGGATGATTTCTGTAATCTGTGATAACAGTAGTCTCTTTCTCTGTCTTCACCTTGGGCCACCTCTTAAACACCCTCTTCCATTATTTTATCCTTGATGTATGTTGCAAAATAGGAGAAAGAGGTAGAAAAACTCATCAGGCTAAAACCACTACCAAGGGCATATATGCTCAGGAATCCAGTGCTCTAACAACTAACTAATGCTTTATCCAAAGTATCTCCTGCATCCAGTGATGCCAAGAGTGTTTGAACTTTGAAACTAATTACACTTAGTCACTCTTCCTATTGTAAAATTTGATATTTCAATCCCCATCACTCATGTCTCTCCAATCAACTTTTAGTTTCCTCTTTCCCATTCTCTACACCAAAGTTTAATTTCTCCTTGGGGGAAATTGCATTCTTAAGGACTTTGCCCTCAAAATCACCAAATAAAGTGGCATTTTGATCTCCCTTTTACCTCATCACTCTATAAGTTTTGACAATATTAACTAATCTTTTCTTCAACTTTCTTTTCTCCCTTTATATTCATGGTAATGTTTTTGTCTTTTCTCCTTTGTATCTCTCAATGCTCCTTCTCTCTTTTGCTAAGGTCTTCCTGAAGTATAAGTGAAGAAGTTACTTAAAATTCCTTGTTTTCAATTTTTTCATCTATAAAATTAAAACAATTATCAGTTCCAAAATATGAAAATTAAATTGTATTGGGCATTCAACAAATATTATATTCTTTATGTGTAAATATTTCTCAGCATTATATCTTTGGTACTATCTCCCTTAACATCAATTTCTATAAATGACTATAAAATCTTTTCCTTAAGTTCCTATTCTCTTGCCAGAGCTCCAATCCAGTGTTTCCAATCTGCATATCATGCACCACACCAGTATGTTTACAAAACCAAATTTATCATGTTTCTCTCTCACCAAAATGAACTTCTGCTCTAGTCTTTCTTATATCTGTAAATATCATTAGTCATCTTTGACTCCCTTAGATCTAACCCATCTCTCCACTACCGGAAAAGGAAAAACATCATAAACAAGTGGTATTCAACCCCAGAAATGTAAAGTTGAGTTAATATTTATAAATAAAATAATGTAACTTATCACATCAACATGAGCAGAAGAGGAAAATATGGCATGATTATCTAAATATATACAGAAAAAATTGAAAAACATCAACACACTTTTATGCTAAAAACTCAGAAAACTAGGAGCAGAAGGGTACATACAAAAAGCTTATAATTTATATGCTTAATACTGAATGCTTTCCCTCAAAGATAGAAAATAAGGCAAGGATTTTTGGTTTTACCACTACTATACACCATTGTACTGCAGTCACAGCACTAAGAAAAAGAAATAAAAGTTATAAAGACTAGAAAAGAAGTAAAACTGTCATTATCCTCAATGACAGAAAGACCCCTAAGAAGCTTATTTAAAAATAAAAACTACTAAAACTTTTAGATGAAATTATCCAGGTGGCAGGATGTAAGGATAATATAAAATTCAATCGCACTTCTACATACCAAAAACAAACAACTGGAAAGTGAAAATAATAAACAATACCAAAGTATTAACTCAATGAGGCAGGAAAATCTTTTTTCATGTAGGAAAAAAAAATGAATCACACTCCTACCTCACACCATACAACAATTTGAGATGGATCATAGAACTAATGTTAAAGCAAGAATCAGAAAGCTTTCATTAAAAAAAATATGAATACATATATTAACCTGGACAAGACACAAAGAGCACTAAGCATTAAAGAAAAAAACTAATAAATTAGATATCACCAAAATTAAAACATTCTGTTCACAAAAGTCACCATTAAAAATATTTAGGCATTTAGTACTTGTAGTCAGTGCCAGGAGTTTAATAAATTGCCTTTCCCCGATTTGGGGTTTTGCATTGGAATGTTGTCCTCCTGAGCTTCTGGCTTGCTTTCTGGGGGCGGGGCATGCCGTTCCCTTTCAGTCCTTCTACCTAGACTGAGTCTCTCGGCCCCCTTGCTAGAGGCTGGTCCCAATGGTAACCAGGTTATCAGGTTACAATTCTCTGGTAGCAGAGCGTTGTTCTTTTAAGTCTTTTTCCAGCTGTTGCGGAAGTCAGGTGGGAGCAAGATGTCTGTGCCCAGACCTCCCTCCTAGAGAGAGCCTCTACACAGAGAGGGGCTCTTTCCAGCCTCCAGGTTGGCAGTCTGTCACAGCTGGGCTGGTGCAGACGTTGTATTGATTTCTGCCCCCGCTCCCGCTTGTCATTTCACTCCCGCACCTCAAAGCCACAACTCCTTTTGGATCGCATGACTTTGTCTGCGCCCTGGGACCTGCGGCCTCTCTGGTCCCACGCAAGTCTGTAAAAACGCCTTCCCTGGGGGGGGGGGGGTCTGCACCCGGCCCATGGTGTGGGGTGTGGAGAGAAACAGGAGAGAAAGGCAGCGGCATAAAAATAGAATCCACGCCCACTGCTTTCGAGTCATTATTCTCAATGACAGAAAGAACCCTAAGAAGCTTAATCCCACCACAGGGGCGCCAGGAGGCGGGAAAAGAAAAAAGAAAAAAAAATTTTTTTAAAGTCTCCTTGCCTTGCCCTGGGCTCCGCTATGTTCCTGTTTCTGTCTAGCCCCGATTCAGGCCGTAATCTGCTGTTATTCCTCATTCACAGAGCACTTTCATTTGGGGTATTTGCTTTCAATGGTTCAGCTCTGCGGGCTTCCTCCCCCACTCCCCTGTCTCTGGGGGCAAGCCTCCAGACCCTCTTATTTGTTTCTACCTTTTTGCTGATGGTCCTTGTCTCTCGTGGTGGTCCAGAAGTGCAAAATATCGTTAGAACAAACAATCCTAAAATTTATATGGAACCAAAAAAGACCCCGAATCACTAAGGAATTGCTGAAGAAGAAAAGCAAAGCTGGGGGCATCTCATTACCTGACTTCAGACTTTATTACAAAGCTGTGATTACCAAGACAGCATGGTACTGGCACAAAAACAGACACATAGACCAATGGAACAGAGTGGAGAGCCCACATATGGACCCACAAATCTATGGTCAAATCATCTTTGACAAAGCAGGAAAAAATATCCAGTGGAAAAAGGACAGTCTCTTCAATAAATGGTGCTGGGAAAATGGGACAGCTACATATAGAAGAATGAAACTAGACCATTCGCTTACACCACACACAAAGGCAAACTCGAAATGGATGAAAGACCTCAACGTGAGGCAGGAATCCATCAAAATCCTGGAAGAGAACAT
>PITA01010987.1:0-48983 GCA_004023965.1 Spilogale gracilis
GGGGGATGGATGGAGGGTGCGAGGGATGGATGGAGGGTATGGGGGATGGCTCGCTGAGGAGCCCACAGCTGCAGGCGCAGCACCCCAAGCAGGAGATAAAGATTTAATGACCACAGCCATCAGGGACCGCTCTAATCCTTTGAGGCCCATCTGAGAGTCGACTTCCTCTATGCAAAACTCTGTGCAAGCCAGGAAAAAAAAAAAAAGAAAAAAAGAAAAAAAAAAAGGAAAAAAGGGAGAAAAAGCAATCCCTCCTTAGTTCTCAGCTGGAGCTCTTCTTGGACTCACATAGTCTAGACCAGTTAGCTTATGATGATTCTCTACTGTGTTGCATTTAATAATTCCAAGGCTGGAATTTCAGTGGATTCCTACAACTGTCCCTCAAAACATACATGCATTACTTAAAATATAACTCATGAGAAATTGTACTGGTCACCCAAGCACTTAAGTATAACCTTAAGAAATACCTGTATTAGCAACAGGCCTCTGGCGGGGAGGATGATTTAAGTCATGGAAGCCGAGCAGCCAGGAACCCCTGGCCGGCTCAGGGTGGAACGCCCCCTGCTTCTTTTTTCTGTTATCTCCCCTTCTTCCGAGACCACCTACGGTTGATTGGATGATCTCTTGAAATGTGCTTGTTTATCTATACGACTTATAATCAATGCATAACTCACATTCCTTCTTGTTTATTCACAAGGCCTATGGATCCCTTGTTGAGTGTTATCTTGTGTCTAATATATCTGGGACCAGGAGCTGTTCTGGGCGACAGTCCTTTGAGCTGTGAGCCCTGCTCCCGGTCTCTTGTAGCTGATTTGTTCGTGCCTCATTCTTCTCCTGGCCGCCACCGGGGAGGGGAAACAGCATATTCCCAGGGTGGATATGATCCCTCCAGGGACTTCATGTCTCCTGCCTGTAGGAGAAGCAAGCGAGCCTCTTACAGAAGTACCAAGAGGGGCATGTCTGTGGATTTGGTGATGATGTACGTTCACTCCCTACCAAGCCTTGAGAGGCTTGACTTGCGTGTCCCACCCCCTCCCCTTGCCCTTCTCCCCCAGTCCCATTGTTCCCAGTATGCACCTATTCCTTGTGCCATGCGCTCAGCTTTTTCTTGCCTCTGCTGGCTTCTTGATGGAAGTTTCACGCACAGAGGCATTGCCTCTCTTGCATCTGCTTAAGGAGGAAGCTACTCTCTCTGCTTCCTGCCTGGCTGCCGCCTGCCCCTTGTTGGAAGGATGCACAGAGCCCCGGGAGACTGCAGTGACTTGGGTGTGCTCGCACACATTCAGACACTCGAGCACTCTGAATTCTAAAATCAGAGCCACCCTAGTTCATCCATGTGCCGAGGCTCCTGGGAGGATCTCTGGAGTTGGGATACCATATCTTTAATCGAAAGCAAGCTCTTCCAGAGAGGGCTGTGGCCACTTTTTTTTTCTTTCAAGAGTTTATTTAAATTCAAGTTGGTTAACATTGTTGTCCCTTTTGTTGGGCATCTGAGAGCCACTTAAAAGTCCCGGCTTCAGGGTTTTTGGTGGTTTGGACCACGTGGTTGTGTGTGCACTGACTGTGGGCCTCTGTGGGGCAGAGCGCACGGTTCACATTTTCAGAGATTTCTTTCCTTTCCCTCCACCGGTGACAAGGTTGAATGGAAAGTGTCCTCGTGTCCCTCGCTGTGAGGCAAGTTCATGACCTGGTCACACTACACGGAGCCCTGGGGTGTCCTAGTTTTATGCAGAAGCCCGTGAGAGGCGCTCCATCTGGGGCCCAGTTTCTTTCTCAGGGACACATAAAATGTTTCTCTTAGAGTTCCTAGTAGCTTTGATTTGGAAAAAATATGGCCTGTGTTTTATCTATGAACCTCCGTACTCTTTTGGTGAACTCCGGCAGGCACAGCTGTGGTCATTGAGGGTTCTCCCGGGGACTTACTCCACAGCTCCACAGACTCTAGGGGGCCATCCCAGGCCACCCAGATGTTTTTGAGTCTCCCCAGTGCCCTCGGGCTTGGTGGCTAAGAGCAAGTCCCATCAGACAAGAGGAACGGGAGAGCGGCCACATAGCTGGGCTGTGAGTTTGGCATTTGGGCAGCTCCTCCCCCACACAGAGGAGGCTCAGGATGAGGCCAAGAGGATGGATGTATTAGTTGCATACTTCCGGGGAGCAGACACACCTGGCTCACCTCCAGCGCTGGGGCTTTACCAGGGTGGTGAGAAAGCTCTGGGAGTGACCGACGAAACCATGCAGTCAGCCACCCAAGGGTGGCCCAGCTCATCCTGCTTTCACTTCTCCCTCTCGGCTTCCATGTCATGACCTGCTGCCCAGGTGGCTCCCCAGAAGAGGTGGACTGGGAGGTCAATTAGTCACTATCAGTGCAGAGGGTGCTGGTGGAGCAAGTCTTCCTGTACCCTCCCAGCTTCAGGGTTTACTGATGGCTGCCCTGGCTTTGGCACCCATCTCTGGTCAATCAGCCCTGTGAGCTGGGTCACACAATACGTAGCACAGAACCTCCGTAGCACTTGTCCTCAAGAAGGGCTGGTATCACTGCTCAGGAAATGGCTTTACCCTCGGCTGTAAACCCGAGTCCCAGGAGGACCCATGCATCACCCTCCCTAGCCGCTCGGAGTTGTAACCAGGGATGGAGTTCACCATGTGGACTATTTATTTATTTTTACTGATACCAACATATAACATTATATGAGTTTTCAGCATACAACATAATAATGACCCAATATTTGTATAGATTGCAAGCGTGCTAGTCTTATTCAGCTCTCCTTCCCTTAGATTTCTTCAGGCCCTTGGTTGGAACTGATACTCCTGTAAATCCCACACGCCCATGTCCACGGGCGTTTTCTTCACCGTTTTGAAAAATGGCATAAATGGCAGTGTCATGGATCCGCCGTATCAGGCCCGCAGTCCACCTAGAATAATGTGACTCTGAGGAGGGGCCGCCGAGTATGCGTGGGAAGACCTGGCTGGCCATGGATGCCAGCCACTCCAGCTTCCTCAAATAGCCCTTCACAGATCCTTGGTTCACTTTAAGAACCCACTATGTCACAACCCATTAAGGGTAGAACTCAATGAGCTTTTACATATGGGCACATCTTTGTCACCACCACCCAGATAAAAATGGAGAACATTCCAGGGGCGCCTGGGTGACTCAGTCAGTTAAGCAGCTGCCTTCAGCTCAGGTCATGATCCCAGGGTCCTGGGATTGAGCCCCGCATCGGGCTCCCTGCTGAGCCTCTCCCTCTGCCTGCTGCTCCACCTACCTGTGCTCTCTCTCTGTCAAATAAATACATAAAATCTTAAAAAAAAAAAAAAAAAGGAGAACATTCCAGCCCCCTGATGCACAGCCTGTGTCCTCTCCCAGGAGCTCCTCTCTCACTGTTCTGACCTCTGTCATGGTGGATTAGTTTCACCTGTCTTTTGAACATCATGTCAATGGAATCACAGAGTATATGCATCATTGGCAATCTTTTTTCAAAAACATGCCTGTGAGATTCACCTCTGTCTCAGCAATTTGTGTCATTGCTACAGACTTCTGTTGCTCATATTATCTCCTCCCCCCATCCCCACCATCTTGGCATGACCACCGCTAGCATTTAATGAAATGACATATCCATCGCATGTCCTCTGCATATATATATTTTAAGATTTATTTATTTGCGAGAGAGCGAGTACTCAGAGCGGGAGGGGCAGAGGGAGAGAAGCTTCAGGCAGACTCCCCACTGAGCACAGAGCCTGCCTGGGTGGGTGGCGGTTCTGTCCCTTCTGTCCCGTGACCCTGAGATCAGGAGTCTGACGCTTCACCGATGGTGCCACCTAGGCACCCCTGCCTATGTATTTAAAAGCCTAGTTATAAGGCAGCGTATAATACTTTACAGTCGTTTTTTTTTTCTCTTTATAGTTGACATTTCTAATCTTGCAGATATTTCTCTTTTTTCACCCTCTATCTACTATGACCTGGAGAAAACTTCCTGGAGTTGCTTTGCACCCATTTGCAGAGTTCTTCCTCCTTTGTGTTCTAAGACTGTCATTTAAAAAGCTCAAAGGGGCTCACGGTGATGGTGTCCTTCGTAACTTGGCTTGTCCTCGCTCAGCTGTCATCTCTCCAGCTGAAGGTCTTATTGTCTCCACTCACCATGTGCAGTGGGAACAGAGTGGTGGGTCCAGGCTCACTTCCAGGAGCTCACACCGATGATGGACAGCAGTGTGTAGAACAGAATTCTCCCACCTGGCAGATGGCCCTAACTCAGGGCTGTTTCTCCCTGGAGATGCAGACCTAGAGCCCTGGGGGACGGTCAAACTGGTATCCTGGCTCCCCCATCCTGTTGTTTCCCGGGCCCCGTGGTCAGAGCAAGATAGATACAAAGACTGGCTAGGCTGAGTTCATCTGCCCTGTGGGCCTCAGCTCCTGGTGATTCTGCTTTTTCTTGCAACCTAGACATGCAGTGTGACCTCTGTGTGTGTGTGTGCATGGAAGAGTTTTGCCTCCGTCAGATGCTTGCTCCTTTAATAAGGTTCCACACCAGAGGTACTGAGGTATGTGGGGAGTCCAAAGCAGTGTTCCTGTCCCTGGGAAAGCACGGCCAGGGTCCGAGACACGGATCTCTCAGCTGTCTTTGCCCTGTGTCCCAGCACTGCCCTCAGCTGCACTGCCCCATCAGCTGCAGTCAAGGGTGGCAGAATGAAAGCAGCTTCCTGAAGCCTTTGCTCTGTGGGCAGCAGAGGCCTCTGAAATAAATAGGGTCTCGAGTGGAGAAGAGGAGCCCCACGGGCTCCAAGTGTCCCCAAAGGTAAAGGGAGGGTACCATAGTTGTTGCCTCATCTTCTCTGCTGCTCCAGACTCTGTCCCCAATATCCCCAGCCCATTCTCCTTGCACCCCCAAATGGCAGGGGCAGGACCTGGGGCAGGGTCCGGAGCCTCAAGGAGGCTTGAGCATAGCTGCTCAGAGGGAGTGTACCACTGGACTCCCTAGCTCTGGGGCTTTGCTTCTGCCATTTTCACTGCAAAACAATAAAGGGCAGTGTCCCTGGCCAGAGGGTCTTACAGAGTCCTGCCCTGGGACCAGCACTGGCCAGCAGGTGAAAGAGATTTTTGTCCCCCACCTGCATTCCAAGGTTTCTTTACTGCTGGCTCCTCTCCCTCTATTCCCAGGAGGTGAGGAGGACTGAGAGTGGCCAACTTTGCTGAGAAGCATCTGTAATATGCTGCTGAGAAGAGGACCAGGACAGCACAGACGTGTGGTGCCATCTAGGGGACAAGTGTCCCCAGGCTAGTGGCTGGTGCACACAGACTCCTCATTGCAAGTCAACAAATTTATAAAACCCAGGATTCACTTGAAAAATAAAACACGGATGCCACCTGGGTGGCTCAGTGGGTTAATGCATCTGCCTTCGGCTCAGGTCCTGGGATCAAGCCCTGAGAGCCCTGCGTTGGGCTTCCTGCTAGCAGGGAGTCTGCTTCTCCCTCAGCTCCTCCCCCTGCTCATTCTCACTCTCTGAAATAAAATCTAACTAACTAAATAAATAATGAGATGAAGAGAAAGGGAAAAGGGAGTCATTACTTCATAAAAATCACTTCAATTATTTCTCCTTTACAAAGGCATTCCTTTTAGAGTACCTTTACAAATGTACGCTCCCATCCTACAATTTAAATGATATTGACTTAGTAAAAAATTCACAATTTTTTTTCCACGAAGGTAGAAGAGATGACACTAAGCAGAGTGAGGAAAAAACTATAAAAGAATTGGCTCAGTCTTCAAAAAGGCAATGCAGATATACTTGGCTTTATATATTATTTTCATTCTTATTTAAATTTTTCTTTAAATCATGAAAATGAAAAGAGTGTTAATAGGAGGAAAAACTCTTCCTCCTTTGTTTGGATCCACCTAGGGTGGAGGCCACTAGCTCTTGATCAAGTCCTATTTAAAGGCCAAAGACTTAAAGATCGGGCTCCCCCCAGGCGCCAGACTCCTTCTTCCAACTGCCCGCTCCACCTGGATGCCTGAATCTCATTCCTGAGCTTTCCCTGGCCTGCTCCACTTGCAGCTTTCCCATCCCCGAGGCTAGGCAGCCTGGAACTCATCCTTGACTCTTTTCTCTCACAACCAACAGCCCAGCCAGGAGGAAATCTCCTTCAATTTCCATCTTCAGAATAGAAGCAGGGTCTGGGAAGTTCTCACGGCCCTGTTGCAGCCTCTGGGTTTGAGACAATGCTGTTTCTCGGCCTGGATGACTGCTGGAGCATCCTCACTGGCCTCCCTGTTTCCCACGCTGTCCCTCCACAGTTCAACAGGGCACACCGGGGCATCCTTCCTGTAAGTCACGTGATGTCTCTCCTTGACTCAAAAGCCTACAGTAGATCCATTTTACTCAGAATATAAGCCAAAGTCCTTACAGTGGCTTCTCAGGCCTCACATTATATACACCCAGATGCTTCTCTGACTCATCTCCAACCCATCTCCATCTTGCTCCCTCTGCTCCAGCTACACTGGCTCTTTGCACACCAAAGGCACGCCTGCTTTAGGGCCTACTCTTCTCCCAGGTATCTGCGTGGCCAATGATCACCTCCTTTAAGTGTCTGTTCAACTGTTACGACACCGAGGTGTCTATCCTGACCAATTCCTTTTACAATCTTCAAACGCAACAATCCACACTGAAACAGTATTTGCTCGGCTTTCTTGAATCTAAGGTGGTCACCGACATGTACTTTGGTTAATAAAAGCAGCTCGCCTCTATGTCTCAGTTTGCCTAGGATCTATAGTCTCAGTTTACACCTGTTCCCCCACAGTTAATAATAATAATGATAATAATAATAATAATAATGATAGCAGCATCCCCTTTCCTTCCCAATAATAAATCATTTATTAGTATCAAGACTAAGTTTAATAACTAGCTCCTTGGACATTTATCTCAGAATGAATTCTGAACATTACTTAACAAAGTTAAACTGGTTTTCAAATTAAAAAGAAAATACAAGACAATTCAACTATCCTGAAAATAAACAATTTAACTTAAAAAATGGGAAAAGGACTTAAAATATAGACATTTCTTCAAAAAAGATGTAGGAATGGTCCATATGCACGGGGAAAGATGTTCAACATCTGATCATTAAGGAAATGCAACTCAAAACCACAGTGAGGTACCCCTTACCCCCATCAGGGTGGCTATTCTAAAAAGCAGAAAATAGCAAGTATCCGTGCCGGATGTGGAACCCCTTGTGCAAGTTTGGGGAAAGTTTAAAATGGTGTAGCTGCTATGGAAAACCATTTGGCAAGTCCTCGAAATACCAGTAAGAGTACTGGAGGACCCAGCAATTCTACTTTTGGGAACAGAAAGCAGGGTCACCGTGAAGAGCTATTATTCCTCCCTTTTCATAGCAGCACTCTCCGCGGATGGATGGAAGGATAACATGGTCTGTACATAAAACGGAACATTCTTCTGTCTTAGAAAAGAAGACGGTACTGACAGGTGATAGGACTTGGGTAAACCCTGAGGACAGGAGGCTGGGTGAGATAACGCAGGCACAAAAGAACAGCTCCTGTAGGATTCGCTCTGAGGGGCCCAGAGTAGACTATAAGTGGTAGAAAGAATGGTGGTTGCTGGGGTGGGGGTGGGGGGCAGGACAGTCCACCTCGAATGGTGGCGGAAGTTCAGCTCTGCAAGTTGAAGAGAGTCCCGGAGACGGATGCTACTGCGGCTATACAACAATGGGAATGTATTCCATGTCATTTAAAAATGTAACTATTTTGGTAAATGGTAAATTTCATGGTGTGTGTAGTTTTCCTCAATTAAAATATTTTTAAAAATCCTAGAAATGACAGGAAAGCATCAGCAGAAGTTAGAACGGTATTTATTCCATTACCTTGCAATCATCTATCTAAGGCATATGTGGTAATCATATGGCAAGGGAATACAATTTCTTTTAAGGCCTCTGTAGTTGGACTTTTGTGCAGAAATACATCATATTTGGTACACATCTGAGAGAACTTATTTATTCCTTAGAAATACATGTTTGCCTCATTATCCCTTGATCACACTCCGCCACTTGCAGTAGCACGTCTGGTTTCGCAGCTGCTCTGAAGGTCACTTGCTTTGCTATGGCCTGGCCCAGACAGTACGAGGGGGACTCGCTGCGCCCCCTGCCCCTCAGGCCACACTCTCAATGATAACAGCGATGCCTTGGCCACCTCCGATGCAAGCTGACCCAACAGCGTATTTCCCGCCCCGACGCCTAGAAGAGAAAGCAGTGGCTGAAATCTACTCAAATAAAAAACACCCAATTAGAAAACTAATGAAATGGAATTAATGGTCACATCTGCATTATTCATCCTCATTCAGCTCAGCATCTCAATCTTTCCCCTAATCCTCAACACTGGTTTATAGACACAATTTAAGAAATTCAGAAAACTGAGTATTTTTATTAAAAGAAGGGGATGGGGCACCTGGGTGGCTCAGTCGGTTAAGTGTGTGCCCTCAACTCAAGTCTGATCCTGGGGTCCTGGGATTGTGCTCCCTGCTCAATGGGGAGTCTGCTTCTCCCTCTCCCTCTGACTGCCACTCCCCCTGCTTGCGCTCTAAAAAATATATTCTTTTTTTTTTTTTGTTTAATTTTTTTTAAAAGATTTTATTTATTTGACAGAGAGAAACACAGCCAGAGAGGGAACACGAGTAGGGGGAGGGAGAGAGGGAGAAGCAGGTTTACCCGCCGAGCAGGGAGCCCGATGTGGAACTCGATCCCGGGTCTCCGGGATCATGACCTGAGCTGAAGGCAGTCGCTTAACCAACTGAGCCACCCAGGCGCCCCTAAAAAAATATATTCTTAAAAAATTAAAATGAAATGAAGTAAGTCCCATTTAGGGGCGCCTGGGTGGCTCAGTTGGTTAAACGACTGCCTTCGGCTCCGTTCATGATCCCAGAGTCCCGGGATTGAGCCCCACATCGGGCTCCCTGATTGGTGGGAAGCCTGCTTCAACCTCTCTCACTCCCCCTGCTTGTGTTCCCTCTCTAGCTGTGTTTCTGTCTGTCAAATAAATAAATAAATCTTAAAAAAAAAGAAAAGCAAAGAAATAAGTCCCATTTATCTTAACCTAACAGGAGTCAGAATGACTTTTTTTTTTTTAAGGATTTTATTTATTTATTTGACAGAGAGAGACACAGCAAGAGAGGGAACACAAGCAGGTGGAGTGAGAGAGGGAGAAGCAGGCCTCCCCGCCGAGCAGGGAGCCTGATGTGGGACTCGATCCAGGTGTCCGGGATCATGACCTGAGCCGAAGGCAGTTGCTTAACCAACTGAGCCACCCAGGCACCCCCAGAATGACTTTTTTTGGCCTGATGTATTTGGTTTTGTTTGCTTCTTCCTAAGAGAGCAAAATGGTCCAAAATACACAGGGCGAGAAGGAGGAGCTCTTGCATTAAAAGTATGAAGTATCAGTCACGCAGAAGGGCTTTTTTGGAACCCTGGCACTGGTGAAGGAAACACTTAGCTCAGACTAGGAGTTTGCTCAGGTTTCTTTTTTCTTTTCTTTTTTTTTTTTTTAAAGATTTTATTTATTTATCTGACAGAAATACAGCTAGAGAGGGAACACAAGCAGGGGGAGAGAGAGAGGGATAAGCAGGCCTCCCGCCAAGCAGGGAACCCAATGCGGGGCTCTATTCCGGGTCTCCGGGATCATGACCTGAGCCGAAGGCAGTCGCTTAACCAACTGAGCCACCTAGGCGCCCCTTGCTCAGGTTTCTTAAATGACAGCATCTAGCTCAGAATCCTCCCAACATTTTGTTGGTTCTCCTAAAGACTTGTATCTCACTCTTGTAACTGGTACCAGAGTGTAAGCACACCACAACCAAGGCCTCAGTAGTGCTGACTGCTGTGCATCAGGGCTGGGGAGGGGGGCTGAAGTGCAGAGGGGGGTATAGTTCTGGGGGTGAGGGGACAGCGCTGAGGAGGGGCCAGATGCCCAGTGAGCATACAGTAAACATGAGGAAGCATGCATATCGTAAGTGTAGAGCACTAACAAGTCATCTGAGTCATCTGTAATGTCAGCCGAAAAGGGGTGCCGCCAAATAACTTCATTCCTGGTGAGAAGCAGTACCAGGGGATATGAGGAAGAATGAAAAATGTTGGACTCTTCCAAGGAAACCCAAATCCAAGCAATTTTTACCAAAGATGGCAAATATGAAATGCAACCATTTCTAGCAAATACCTTAATTCGTGAACCAAGTGAGCCATAATTCTCGTTCCAGAACCTCCCAGGGGATGACCCAAAGCAATGGCTCCACCATTCACATTGGTTTTACTTGGGTCAAGATCCAAACTCTTCTGGACTGCTAAGTACTGCGGAGCAAAAGCTTCATTCACCTAAAATAAAACATAGATAAAAAGATCCTTGTTCATAAGTTGATTTTTAACAGAGAATTGTCCAGTCCTACTGATGACTAATTTTGCTCTTTTTTTTTCCTATTTAAACTACTTTACAATGTTTTTTAATTTACCTTCAACCACTTTTTATAAAGATAATCAGGTTTGAAATGGGTGTATTTACTGACCGATACTTTAAGGCAACTGTGCCCCTTGGAGAAAAGAAATCCTCAGCAGTGTTATAAATGGATACCTAGTAGAAGCAATGGGAGATGGCCCACGGGTTCTGGAGCCCGAGGGAAGGCTCAAATCCTAGCTGGATGCATGTTCTTTAAGCTCTTGACACTCGAGGATCCTTCAACAGCAAAATGTGACTGTAGTACAGCCTAGGAATTACTGTCAAGGTTAAATGAAAGCATGGGTTTTAAGTGTCTGGTGTATTGCCCGACACACACCAACCATTGAGTAGATGGTTGTTCCTATTATTATTACCTATTATTATTACCCAGTACTACTAGCCGTTCTTCCAAGAATAAACTGACACACAAACAGGGATAAACCTCCAGAGCCAAAAAAATAAAGGAATGGTTACCGTGCTGAAATCCAGCAGATCTGAAAAGAATCATATTGTATTTACTGAACAAGGCTGGCTATGAGAATTACCTTCTTTCAAGTTCATAGCACTATAGTTTCATATCATCTTGGCCAGATAATTTCATAGGTAAGAAAACTTGATTTTAAGAAAGGTAACTTTTACAGTCGAGATAAAAATCCAGCCTTGTGTTCTTTCCTACTATATTCTGTGTTTTTCCAAATGGTGTTTTGTTTGTCTTTAGGTACTACATTATTTTTCTATTTTATATGGTCATGTTTAAGGCAGTCCTAAGAGACCTGGAATATGAACTAGTAAAACTAGATTTTTGAGCCGAAAAAAAACTACCACATGATCAAAAGTCCCAAAGACAATCCTATCAAAGTACTGAGAGCTATGTCCTTGAGTAAGTATACATCTATAAATAATTATGAAGAGCTTTGCAGAGCTGGCATATTTAAACAGTTTTAAGTGTGAAATCTAGAGTCAGAAATTCAGGAGTATTATTTGCTAATATAAGTATGATAATTAAACAGCCCCCTTGAGGCTTTAAGAATGGAAGACGAGAGTTAAGAATAAGCTGTTTGGGGGCACCTAGGTGGCTCAGCTGATTGAGTAACTGCCTTCGGCTCAGGTCATGATCCCAGAGACCCGGGATGGAGCCCCGCATTCAGGCGCCCTGCTTGATGGGAAACCTGCTTCTCCCTCTCTCACTCCCCCTGCTTGTGTTCCCTCTCTAGCTGTCATTCTGTCAAATAAATAAAGAAAATCTTTAAAAAAAAAAAAAAAACACAAAACAAAAGGATAAGCTGTTCGTCTAAAACCACGGTTTCCTGCATGAGACATTATCCCACTGGAGACCACACTTGGGCCGAGGGAGAAGCACCCTTCTCTACCAATTTTAAAGAGAGAGATTTCCTTTGTTATATTAGTTATTTCCCAATGTCAAGCAGCATAGATGTTTAATTACCTAAAATTTTCAAATAGTCTCCAAATGTAAAATGTATATAATCCGGCTTTAAGTATTTTCTTTTCCACTCTTCTGTTAATTATGCTAAATGCTTAAGATGCTTTTGCTCTAAACTAACACACACAAAAAAGCCAACAAAACAAAATAAAAACCCGTACTTACCATAATAGTTTTCTATATCAAAAATTATGACACCCCAAATCTAGCCACAACTACGGTATAAAGGCCCAAGGTAAGTTTGGGGGAGGGGGAGTTTTCACTTGGGGAGAGGGCAAGAAACTTTTAAATTTGGCACCAGATATTTTCTAGTATGTCAAGTATTTTGCTTCTCTTTTTCATTTTAATCAATAAAAGGTCAAAGTTACTTATCTCTCACCCACCTTATCTAATGTTCAATTAAACAAGCACATTGGTAGTCTAAAAACAAAATATTCTTATAAGAATATTCTAAGAAGTTCCCAGGAATTCTTATTTTAGGAGGAGAAATCAGGCTGTTTAATTATTTGAATATACATATTTTAATCAGGTAGAGAAAAAGTATTGACCCAAAGCACGTAACAGAAGGAATACTTCAACACGTGTCATTTGGAAAAGCTAATAGCACAGAAACAAAAAAAGCTGTAAAATACCAAATTAAAGCCATGTATGCTACAGATGTTGGTAGTTTATTCATGTAAAATAGTTTTAACACTTACCTCTACCAAATCCATGTCCTTAAGACTCTGTCCTGTTTTCTTCAGTGCCCCGCTGATAGCAGGGACAGGACCTACATACATAAGAACAAAACCAGTGTCATCTTATGTGGCAGTTATTAGTAGCCACTTACCACCTTGATAACTTGGATAACTACATAACCGAGGACATTATTCTTAGAAATTGGAGTGATGAGTCACTCCCCACCACTCTCTCTTGTTTCTTCATCTGGGGGCACTCTACGTAGTTACCTCGTTTAATCCTATGATAGCACAAACCTTGATAGCACATTATTCAGTGATGTGACAAAAAAAAAAAAAAAAACAAAACAACCAGAAAACAGAACCAAAGTGAAAAGCTGGTTGTGCAAAATTGGAAATGAGAGGCTCATGTGGAAAGTTCTGCTGGAAGTGGCTTTAAGAGTTCAGACAGCCAAAGGAGTCCTCTATGCAGTTTTGCAGTCATTTACAGATCACATTTCCTACCAAAGGTCAAGGCAGACTTAGTGCTCTCCTGGGACATAAGCTACATGCATTCCTAGGAGAGAACCCTAGGAGAGAACGACTGTGGCCACACTCTGAATTTTCAGGCTTAACTGGACAAAAGGCTTGAAATAGCAACAGCGTCTCCATGTGGGCAGGGAGACAGGAAGCCACAAGGCACTTGAGGGAAAAGATACCTGAAGCAAAGAAGCACTTATACTGCCAATGGTAGGAAAAGATTTTAAACAAAACAAACCCACTGCAGAAACGCTAATCTACCTGATAAAACTTCTGGAACTTTAGCTCCCAGATTACTGACAATCACCGAGGAAAGTTTAATGCAGCTCAAATTTTTTAAGTATACTGGTATTTTTTTCCCCGAAAGGTAAAAAAGCTGGCTGAAGAAGATTATCTACTTCACTGTTTATTTCTTAGAGAATAAAATGGCCATAAACGTCTAAAAAATTTATGTGTTATGTTCTATTGAATTTAAGTAGTCAAACATTCTGCAACAAGTTTCGTAAATATGCCTAAGGTAATACTGGAAATCGGTCTTTCCAAGAAAAGTATGATGCAATCTAAATACAATGTACTTGTTTTGGCATCTAGTTAAAATGTTCTTTGGACAAAAGTTTGCTTAATGGTGAAGGGTACCCACTTAGTGCTTTTCAATCTGGCTACCGATTTAACATAAAACCTAGTTCCAGATTCTCCGTGTATGTCTAAGGCACAAAACAAGGACAGTCAACAGTAGAGCATCAGTTAGCCACACAGTCAGGGGATGAGGTACCCTGGGTTAAAGACACATGGAACTACCAGCAAGGGTGTGACTCCACTCTACACACCTCCTTGTCTTCCCATCAGTAGTAAGCATGATTCAGTGCATTCTTACTAACTCAGAATCATTACAGTCCACTGTTAAAATAGTCTGGGCCACAGTTCGAGTTTGAAAGGACTGCTCCCATAACTGCTCTCAAGGTTATTTACTGGGACTCAGAAAGTTAGAGTATTCTTGTTAGGAAAAGGAGACCTCATTTCCAGTCCTACCACTAATAGCTATGTGACCTTGGGCACCTTTTTTGGGCTAATAAGCTTCTTGTGAGAAGTGCTTTGAACTGGTTTTAACCTTCTTTTTTAACCAGTGGAATGCTTCCATAAATAAAGTCCAAGAAACGGTAAAGCCAGAGCTGTTATAGCTATAGAGGTTCAAAGCTTCCCCCACCACGGCCACCACTGGGGAGTTCCAGGGAGCGCTGCTATCTTTCCATGTGTGTCCTTCCTGGGAGCCATTACTAGTCTCAAGTCCCTGCTTTCCTCCCTGTTCTGGGTCAGCAGCTGCTCTTGCAAGGCTAAGGACTGCTTGATGTTGGATAACTACATAACCAAGGACACTATTCTTAGAAATTGGAGTGACGAGTCACTCCCCACCACTCTCTCTTGTTTATTCATTTGGGGGCACTCCACGTAGTTACCTTGTTTAATCCTATACAACCACCGACAGACAGCTGTCGAGGTGAAGGGACATCTGACATCAGGACATTTGGCATTCATGGCTCTGCTCAAGCCCTGAGGGAAAAAAGCAATCCCTGCACATGGAATTCACTGTACTACAGAGCCTACCTCAGGGCCAACATCCAGACCCCAGGACAGAAGAAAGGAAAACTACATTTTCTTTCTTTCTTTTTTTTTTTAAAGATTTATTTATCTGACAAACACAGCTAGAGAGGGAACACAAGCAGGAGTGGGAGAGGAAGAAACAGGCTTCCCACTGAGCAGGGAGCCTGATGCCGGGCTTGATCCTGGGATTCTGGATCATGCCCTGAGCCGAAGGCAGACGCGCAACAACTGAGCCACCCAGGCGCTGTGGAAAACTACGTTTTCTTTACTCACTGACTATGTTGAAGTAGCAGAACCTATTCAGTGAGGTTAAACTGAAAAAAAAAAACTATAAAATAACTACTTACCTGTATCAGATAAATCAAGATCATCCAGGTACAGTTACAATAACCCCATACTCCCCAGGCTTCATCCTAGAACTACTGAAACCAAATCTTTTGGGGTAGGGTTATGGGTAGATTTTGATGATCATCTGGGGTCTGGGAAACCACCGTTCTAGATACTGAAGTGATAAATGCCATACCAATATACAGAGGTTTAATTTTTAAAGTCATCTTCCATCTCTAAAACAAAAGCAGTATTTTGCTGATAGCAAGGAGCAAAAGCTAATAAGCTTTTAAGCCTGAAACGTAGAAAAAACTGACTTAATGGATGGTCACATGGCTTATGGTTTGGGTTAAAGTAATCTGAAACAGTGAAAGAGACAAAATACAAACAAGGCAGCAGATATGGTTGGGTATTAACTTAGTCCCAAATGAGCACAAGTGGTATTACTTGAGAGGAACCTTGAGGCACAGACCGAAGGATCTCTGAGAACAGGTCAGCAACAGGTCACCCCCCTTCTACCTTGGAACCTATTTCAAAACCCAATTTAGTTGGAAAAGGCCTAACTAAGCTCACAGAAAAAAATCTCTGGACCCATCGAGAATCTGAATCCAGCCACAGGGTAGGCTTTTCTTTTGGGTATGAGGGTATAGGTGGGATATGACAAAGCCTCCAGCACTAATATTTTTTAAGTGAGGCTCCTCATCAATTCTGTTTGCTGGAGAATGATGACAGAAATTATCAAAATTCAGCACATCTGAGGTTCCTAGGAGCGCATCCAGCAAAAACCTCTCTGTTCTCCTTCTAATTCATATCTTCTAAGTCAAGAAAAGAGGATACAGTTGGCCTTGAACAGCACAAATTTGAACTGAGCAGGTGCACTTACATGCACATGTGATCAATTCAGTATAGTACAATAAATGTATTTTCTTACAGTTTTCTTAATAACATTTCCTTTTCTCTAGTTTACTGTTAAGAATATAGTACATACTACATACACAAAATATGTGTTAAAAGCTTACGTTACGGGTTAGGCTTCTGGGCAACAGTAAGCTGCATGACAGTTGGCACCCCTAGTCCCTATGTCGTTCAAGGGTCAACGATATAGACTTATAGGGAGTTCCCCTGCTCATCTTTGCTGTCGAGATACACTAGAATCTCTTCATTTTCCTACTAAGCGGAAGCTGAGCTGGATGGGTGTGACTGTGATATCTGGGACGACATGGTGAGAAGAGCACTTGAATTAGAGAGGCTGGGTTCCTACCCTGGCTCCATCACGTCCTGGTCTGGAACTGGACAAGATACCCTCCCTAGGGGCGCCTGGGTGGCTCAGTTGGTTGGGCGACTGCCTTCGGCTCAGGTCATGATCCTGGAGACCCGGGATCGAGTCCCACATCGGGCTCCCTGCTCGGCGGGAGGCCTGCTTCTCCCTCTCTCACTCCCCCTGCTTGTGTTCCCTCTCTGGCTGTGTTTCTCTCTGTCAAATAAATAAATGAAATCTTTAAAGGAAAAAAAAAAAAAAAAAAAAAAAGATACCCTCCCTAGGCCTCCGTTTTCTCCTTCACAAAGGGGTTGTGGGAAAAGGAAAGGTGACGCCGCAGCGAGCGCATGGCGGACACCCAGCATTCAGCCACCTCTGTCGGCCCCAGGCTCTTGCCTTGCCTGTTCTCTCCTGCAGTTAGCACCTCGTAACTCTTTTGTTATACGCTGGGAGCTAGTTTTAAATATCTCAAATGGACAGCTAGACATGATTACTGCCCACGAGCAGTTTACACAGTCTTTGTTTTCCTACTGGGCCTGGCCCAGGTTTTCTAGATTTGTTTAAGTGACTGGTTGCCAATCTCCATTTCTTCACAGGTGCTCTTGGTTTGGCTACTGCTTCAGGTACCTGAACACCAAAGAAGCCAAAACATAACTACAAACGTACCAATACCCATGATGGAGGGGTCACATCCGGACACAAAATAGCCCACGATTCTTGCCAGTGGTGTGAAGTTATGTTTTTTAACAGCATCTTCACTAGCTATGATAACAGCTCCAGCACCATCAGATACCCCCTTGAAAACAAAAATAGAACATTAACGAGAGGCAGGAGGACCCAGTTCATCAAGATTTGAACTAACGGGGTAGTGTTGGGATTGTGGTACTACGTAAGAAATGGCACCACAGTCCAGGCTATGACGAGGGCTGGTAGTGCGCTGGTGCATCAGAAATTGTTTTAGGTACAGAATCCAACTTCACCAAGGGAAAACAGGGAATGATGCCCAGGAAAAGTTTATGTCCAGATGTGGGGAGATGTAAGAAATCTCCTGAGTTGTAAACATCAGAAAAACCAACAAACCAACCGACCAATCCAGGAAAGCTGAAATAATAACCAAGTAGATTTCCTTCTGGAATCCCTGTAATATTCTGAAAAGACTAAGAAACTGGAAAAGTATTATATGAGAGTTAAAATATTCTGCTTGGGACTATGGAAACCCCAATTAACTAAATATGGATGCTGCCAGTTTAAGGTAAATAGCTAAAGATTAGCATGGGAAGGACCCAAAAGATACTGGGCTACTCTGCACAGAACATGTCAGCGAGAGCCCAAGGCGATCGTCGGGGCCACCTACCGAGGCGTTCCCCGCAGTCACGGTGCCCTCCTTCTTGAACACGGGGGGTAGTTTAGTTAGCTGTTCCAGGGTTGTCTGGGGCCGTGCATGCTCATCTACCTGCACTGTCTGCTTCCCCTTCTTCGTCTTCACCTCAATTGGTGCCATCTCATTACTAAAGTAGCCAGCATCATTAGCTGAAATAGGAGAAAGACCATCATTAAGAATGGGAGAAAAAGAAGACATGAGAAATGAAATCAAAGCCATCCTTCAATTTCAGTCCTACCCTTTCCTCACAGCTTACTTTAATATAAGCCTTTGTTACAGGTACGACTTAAGTTGCTCTTGAAGGATTTAATACACTGCCATGAATCTACGCAAATGCATTCTGCATCTTTTTTAAATTGTAATTTTGGGGGTGCCTGGGTGGCTCAGTTGGTTAAGCAACTGCCTTCGGCTCAGGTCATGATCCCGGAGACCCAGAATCGAGCCCCACATCGGGCTCCCTGCTTGGCAGGAAGCCTGCTTCTCCCTTTCTCACTCCCCCTGCTTGTGTTCCCTCTCTAGCTGTGTTTCTCGCTGTCAAATAAATAAAATCTTCAAAAAATATATATATATAATTTTGATCTTTTTTTACAACCGTTTTTTTACAAGGTATCACAAGACTATTAGCAGTCCTTGTCTGTTAGCACAGACAGAAGAGCACTAAGTAAATTTAATGTCTCGTTTAAACTTCTCTGCGTGAGATAAGAAGTAATTTTAACAGTTACCAAGTGGTACACTTGTAAAAAGTTGTTAAGGGGGGCGCCTGGGTGGTTCAGTGGGTTAAACCTCTGCCTTTGGCTCAGGTCATGATTTCAGGGTCCTGGGATGGAAACCTGCATCGGGCTCTCTGATTAGCAGGGAGCCTGCTTCCTCCTCTCTCTCTGCTTGCCTCTCTGCCTACTTGTGATCTCTCTGTCAAACAAATAAATAAAATCTTTAAAAAAAAAAATTTGTTAAGGGGGTAGAGTTTAAGTGTCTTTATTACAGTAAGAAGAAAGGAGCTGTCTCTAAAAGAAGTTACCGATCTAGCTCACCAAGTAATCTAGGGCTGAAATTTAATGACAAGCAACACAAAGAAATTCCATGAGCGATTACGGCCACAGCTGTAAGTGAAACAGCTGTCCTGCTCCCACCTCCACTGACTAAAATGGGCTACAGTAATCTACGGCTTCAGAAACAGACATGCCAGGAGCGAGATCACCTTCCTCCTGACACCCCTTTACAGAAGCAGGCTACACACTTACTTCCCTTATTCGGTTTGCACAACTCTTAGGGGAAAAGGAGAGGCCAATCTTTTTTAGTTCTATTGTACAGATGCCCAGTGGATAAATGACTTGGTGGAGGTCAGATAACTGGTATGCGGCAAAGGTAGAAACAGAGCAGATGCCTCTTGGCCTCTTGACCAGCACCCTCCCACTTTAAACGTGAACCTGAAAAACACAGGGAATGAGCTGGCTGACCGTGGCTCCATCCCACTTCTCTCTCTGAAATGTTAAGATGGACTTTATTCTCATTACCCCCAAGTATTTAATGCCCCTCAAGAAGAGTTGCTGCTTGTTTGTAATAGTTTAATTTTACACATCTTTTCCAGGAGACTAGCAAATGTCTTCAACTCACCATAGTGCTACGCTGCCCAGTTTGGACTAGTCTGACAGGAGTATGGAGCGTTATACCATGGGCACCCGAGCTCTGGCCGCAGGCAGTTTGGAGTCTTCGAGTCAGGGAGCAATGATTCTCAGTTAGGAATGGGAGGAGCAGGGCACAAAATGGGTTCTTTCCAAACATATCATCCCTTCCTTGTTAACAGGTATGCCTCAGAGGAGAACACGCTCCCTATCCCAGTAGCTCCTGTGAGCCATCGTCTCTCACAGTGTAGCAGAGTGTTCTACATGTTCTACTGACATCAGGACCACTTAGGACAAAACCTAAGTGGTCAGATAAGGTCAATTAACAATGCCACTTTTTAAGTAGCATTACTGTATTTCAACAGAGAAATTTCTGGTTAATTTTGCTATCATTCATAGACTATCTACTCATCTAAAAACAAAGGAATGATGAAAAAAATGTGATTTTCAAAAGATGTAATTTTAAACAATTATTAAATGACCATTATAATCTGAAAATGACCAAAATCTTCTCTGTTTTTTTAAATTGAGGTATAACTGACATATATTAGTTTCAGTATACAACAGAAGCATTCGGTATATGTGTATACAGGATTGCCCAATGATCACCATTGTAAATCTAGTTAATGTCTGTCCCCATAGAAAGCAGCAGAAATTTTTTATCTTGTGATGAGAACGTTTAAGATCTACTCTGCTGGCGACTCACACATGTGCTCACACTGTTATTAACCACAGTCACCATGCTGTACATTACATCTCCGGGATGTCTTTTTTTTTTTTAAAGATTTTATTTATTTGACAGAGAGAAACACAGCCAGAGAGGGAACCCAAGCAGGAGGAATGAGAGAGGGAGAAGCAGGCTTCCCGCCGAGCAGGGAGCCCGATGTGGGGCTTGATCCCAGGTCTCCGGAATCATGACCTGAGCCGAAGGCAGTCACTTAACCAACTGAGCCACCCAGGCACCACCTCTGGGACTTCTTGTATAACCTTTATTTTTAGGACTTATTTTATTTTATAACCTTTGACTCCCTCTGCCCATTTTGGCCACCCCCCGATTTTATTCTGTTGACATTTTTCTTCTTTTTGTTTTTTAATATTTCATTTATTTATTGAGAGACAGAGAGTGAGTGAGAGAGCACCTGAGAGGGGAGAAGGTCAGAGGGAGAAGCAGACTCCCGCAGAGCTGGGAGTCCGATGTGGGACTCGGTCCCTGGACTCTAGGATCGTGACCTGAGCTGAAGGGAGTGGCTTAACCAACTGAGCCACCCCTGTGCCCTTTCTGTTGACATTTCTAACATCTGATCTCACCAGCTTTCCACCTCTGCTGTGACTGCAGGGCATACTTGTCACAGTCTTCTCTGCTTATGTTATGTTTTGCAGCAAGATTCTCTGCAGTGATTCCCATGGGGAGTCGGATATGCTCATCTGTTAATCCTGACCACAAAGCATCTTCCAGCTGTTAAAAGACAGAGTAAGTGATTTGTTAAAGCATATCTTTGGAAAGTAATATGCTGTAATATCTTTACATTTAAGTAACAGTTCCAATAAATGAAAGTAAAAGAGATTTTTTTCTTTCAAGATTTTATTTATTTATTTATGAGAGACAGAGACAGAGAGAGAGACAGAGGGAGAAGCAGGCTTCTCTCTGAGCAGGGAGCCTGACACAGGGCTTGATCCCAGGACCCTGGGATCATGACCTGAGCCGAAGGCAGTCGTTTAACCAACTGAGCCACTCAGGTGCCCCTCAAGGCGACATTTTGTAAGAAAGCTGACACGGGGTCCTCATGCGATGTCTCCCTGTGGCCACCCTTGTGAACCATGATTGTGAGCTATGCAGGAGCGAGCCTGAACTCCCTCAGTGACAGAACAGCTGGTTCTGTCAGCGACTGGGAGGTGGGAGAGGACCCAGCACAGGCTCCTTGAGGAACCGAAGAGTTGTTACTTAGTATCCAGTGAGTCATAAGGGCGCCCCTTCTGTGTCTTCTCCATTGCCCCTCATCACCTTTGAGTCACCGACCTGTGTCTCTCCAAAGGTTTTCTCAATACTTGGTGTCTAAATTTCTATCTCATATTTTCTAGGTCTTATTCTTTCCAACTTTCAAAAAGGCCAGCGGACGAACTGGGTGAAGAGTGTAAACCAGTCATTGCTGTTGGAAAATGCTAGAAGCAGAGAAGGTCACTGGCCCTTTCACCTGCGAGGGACAGCACACAAGCGATCTCTACCAGTACTGCCATTCCCTTGCAGCAGCTCTCCAAGATGTAAAGATCAGTTTCTGTCTGACTGACTTAGGGCAATACCGTCTCTATTCAAAGAGAAAGTTTTCAAACAAACAAACAAAAAACAGTAAAACAAAGAGAAGTTTTTCTGTGATGAAGAAGGTATCTATCAGTGGCGACTGCTCCAGGAAGAAAACTTCCATAAATCATGGTAAAGAATTAATTACTGGGTTTACTGTTTATTCAGTAGAGAAATTAATTACTTCAACCTCTGCCTATCTTTTTGATTTGCCTCTTCCTTTTCTCTGCCTCCCCAGGTATTAAGTCCATGACCAGAGGTGTGCTGAGATAAAGTCATGTGGATTTTTAAAATGTGGGTTGAGGGGCGCCTGGGTGGCTCAGTTGGTTAAGCGACTGCCTTTGGCTCAGGTCATGATCCCGGAGACCCTGGATCGAGTCCCACATCGGGCTCCTTGCTCCGCACAAAGCCTGCTTCTCCCTCTCTCACTCCCTGTGCTTGTGTTCCCTTTCCGGCTGTGTTTCTCTCTGTCAAATAAATAAAATCTTTAAAAAAAATTTTAAAAAATAAAATAAAATAAAATAAAATAAAATGTGGGTTGAAATGTCAGAACTAAAAACCAGACCGAGGTTTCAAAACAGTTTACAAATTTTAAGTCATTTGTATCTTGTCAATCCCCTAGTAATGAAATTGGTTTCAAAATTTGTTTTCTCTCCCAAAATGCTGTTATCAAAACTATTAGCATAAAAGCATGACAGAAAATTTTTAAACATTTAAATGGTTCCAACCTTGAGATCTGATCCAAACTTGGTTCCAAAACGTACGTTTCTGACACAGTAGGGAGACTGGCTCATGCTCTCAGTTCCCCCACACAAGACAACTTCAGCATCTTTAACACAAATTTCCTATTTCAAACAAGTGTGCAAAAACCAGAAACATTTTATTGTGACATAAGTACGTATTAAGCAGTAAACTATCAGTAAATGTAATGACTGACAGTCTCAAAAGGAAAACCGGTCAGGTAATTATAAAGCAAACACTACAGTACCCATCCCCAATATACAAGGGGGAGAAAAACCTGATTGACTTCAACTGTGTATGCACAAGTGACAAATTCTACCTACATTTTGGCAAGGAATGATAATTCTGACCCTCAATATAAATCTTGAAAATCAGACGAGCTATTAATGCTTGGCATAATATACAGATTGTTAGCTGAGGATAAAGAATAAATCCTTTTAAAAGATGGAAGTAGAATTTATCCCATTAATGCAGGAATCTGAAGCAGACCACACACTTACAAGAACTGGGTTAAATGAGGTGACTCAGAAAAAGAAACCCATTTCATTCTTCTAAGGCTTTCTACTATTTGCATTTCTCAGAAAAGAAGCAAGTAACAAGCCTCCAGAGCCAGTGTTCACAGTGACTGCTAGGAAAATTGGGACCACTGTTTCAGATATATCATTACAGAAATAAATTAATATGAAAATAATTTATTCATCACAATATGGCCATGTCCTTCATTCTGTAAAAAAAAAAAAAAATGTAAAAAAAAAAATGAAGATCTGGACAAAAACAATTAGATTTCACTGTATCCCTTTTCCCTGTGTTCAAGGGAACAAATGTATTTATCCAAGTATCCATCCCTTAAAAAGGAATGCATTTCTTACCATCCCCTAAATCCCAACTCTCTTCCTAGCCTTATTGTCTTTATTCAGTGTTTCACAGTGCTTCATTGGGAATTCTCACAGACCTGCGTTCAAGTTCTGCCTCTAGGACTTAGTCACCTTACTGATCAGTTCCTTGCCTGTTAAATGGGAACAGTGACAGTTCTTGCCTCACCGGATGGTCGTGAAGATTAAGTATGACACTCAGTGTAAATCTAGCATAGGTCAGGCACATAGGAAGCACTCGATAAAAATGACAGTAATGATCAGCTTTTAAAAAGTTTATGATAAAATATACATAACTTCAAATTTACATTGTAACCAATTTTAAGTGAACAGTTCATTAAGTACATTCAAATTGTTGTGTGACCAACCACCACTCATCTCCAGATATCTTTTTAGCTTTGTAGGCTAAAACTCAGTACTCATTAAACATGAACTCCTCTTTTTCTCCTCCCCAGCCCTGGCAATCACCATCCTACTTTCTGTCTCTATGAACCTGACTACTCATATAAGTGAAATCATACAGTATTTGTCCTTTTGAGACTCACTTATTTCATTTAGCATGTCCTCAAAGATCTGTGAATAGCTTTTAAGAATCTATTTTCTTCCTGTGAATATTTTTCCAAGAAAAGTCAAATATTGACCTTTCTTAATAAAGCATTATAATATAAAAGCCTACAGTGTTATATTGAAGTGGAGCATTTCCTCCAGTAGCTTTTAATGTATTTTCAGAGAAGTAATAGAATGTTCCCATACCTGACATCCACTCACAATGGACTGGAAACCAGAGCCACAGAGTCTGTTAACAGTGAGAGCTGGGACCTCTTTTGGGACTCCCACACGCAAACCAACATGCCGGGCCAAATATGCAGCATCTGAAGAACTCTGGAACAGAGGGAAAAGAAAAAGAATGTCCTCTACAAATCTTGGCAAAGAGGAGGACAAAATATACGGAAATGTCAGCAATCTATCAAAAATGAACAGCTATATGGCTCTAAGGTAGGACACAATGCAGATAGGTACAGCATGTATTTCATGTAATACATGTGTTTATTCTTTGACTAAAAACTACAATTTGGCCAGTTGGTTTTTAAACATTCAAAGTATGAGAAATCTTTATATTAAGTCTTTAATATAAGACAAATTTATAAACAGAACTGTTTAAAAATAAAATGGGCTATCTTAAATTAGTATGTTCCTTAACAGAGAAAGTATCCAAGACTATAATAGTTCTCATCCTTGGCTGTGCACTGAACAGCCGGGAAAGCTTGATTAACATACGAACGCTCATGTCTTACCAAACCAAATAAACCGGAAAGGTGCAGGCAAGATATGGGCACCAGTAGACATTTTTAAAGCACCCAAGGAATGATAATGTAAAATTGAGGCTGAGATGTGTTGACTTTCAAAAGTGCCAGCACTGGCCCTGCTCTGGGGTCCAAGAATAGCAGCGAGGGCGGTAGCCTGCTACAGACTTACCAGGTCAAAGCCTGTTTCTGGTGAGATCTGCACTTCAGTGTTTTTGTTTCCTACCCCATAACCCATAACCACAGCCTGTGGACTTGTTCTTTGGTTTTGGTCTCCAGGTTTTTTTTTTTTTTTTTTTTTTTTTTTTTTTAAAGATTTTATTGATTTTGAAAGCGGGCGAGCACAGAAGGAGAAACAGATTCCCGGCTCAGCAGACAGCCTGATACAGGGCTCCATCCCAGGACCCTGAGATCATGACCTGAGCTGAAGGTAGATGCTTAACCCACTGAGCCACCCAGGTGTCCCTGGTCTCCGGTTTAATGGCACACAAATACTATACCAGGTGACCAGAACCAGGCGTGAATGTGTTGAGATTTTTACTGTGTTTAGCATGATAGGGAAAGTGTGAAAGAACACATATAAAAGATACAGTGGCATAAAATGCAGAGCTGGAAGTGGACCCCCAAGGGCTGACAGACTTGGTATGTGTGAGTGTGAGTGTGCGATAAGCTTTTCATGCTTGCATGGAGCCATGTGCAGTGTTGGCAGCTTAGAGAAAAACCTGGTTTAGTGGTTTCAGCCTAGTGGGGCCAATGCATCGTAAAGGACAAAGCAATATACTGGTACATGTACACACAGTAGTGCTAGCTGTCTGTCTGTCTGTCTCTATAAAGAGAGAAATGGGCTTAGCCACAGAAGTTTAAACCACCTGGTTGTCCCATGTATCACCACAAACCAGGGCTTGATACATAGCGGTATTTCTAGTTTTATGGTCTCCCAGCCTCTCCAGCCCAGGCACTTTTGGACAAATCTTTGTCCTCATCTGAGGTTTTTGTGTTGGGTTCTTGTGGGTCTTTGCCTCATTCCATCCCTGAGCTTTGCAAGTAGACAGATGTAACTCAAAACTTATGTTCTAAGGTGTTTCTTGTTGAGAAGTAATTGGTTTGCTTCTCCAGTAAAGGGGGACGGGGGCTGGTAATCTACCACACAAGACATCGTTTAGTTGCTAGAAGAATTTGATGGGAAATTTTAGCTTTGAGTTTTGCTGCTTTAGTTCATAAAATAACTTGGTGATGTCCCTCACTGGTCCATCTGATGTGGGAAACAAAGGCAGAAGAAAATATTATTAAATTTCCTTACTATTTATAGCCCATTGACAAGTCCTTGAAACAGAGTGACATTCCTCCAGGAGCTCAGCTGCCTCAATGGTAGTTTCCCAAGGGCAAAAGGCAATCTTAGTCTGACCCCCAGGATCCTGTGAAGTCTACTTTAACATATAAAAATTCCTTTGGAAACCTGCTTTATCTCTACCCCCCAAGATACATGTTGGCAATCATCCCCCAAGCATTATGACCCACTGATCTACATCAGTGAAGATCTCATGACTCAGGTTTTATTAGACAGTAATAAATGGCCTTTTCCCAACAACAGCTAGCCTCCCCCCATCCCAAGGTCCTGGAAATCTTGCTTTCAAATTCCTTAGAGACTTGCTCTGTCCCTAACCCCCTCATAACTTCAAAGTATACAATGGGATGCTCTTCATGACCCCTGCGCAGCTCTTTCTGTCCAGGGGTCCTGTCGCCGTGCTTTAGTAAAACCACCTTTTGCACCAAAGATGTCTTAAGAATTCTTTTTTGGCCATTGGCTTCGAACCCCAACATCTTTCCTACATCCCATCTGCTTTGATTCCTTGGATCCCACCCATTCTTTTACTTTAAGAAAAAACACGTAAATATTGCAGAGATCCCTGTTATAATTTTGCAGTTGCTCTTTTGTTAAGAAGCACTCTTCCCCTGGTCTCAGGGCTGTGAAACCCAGCTCAGGACTAGTCAGGGAGTCCGCCTGAGATTCTCTCTTCTTCAGCCTCTCCCCGACCCCCAGACATGAGCATGTGTTCTCTCTCTCAAAATAAAGGAAATCCTTAAAAAAATTTTTTTAAGGATTTTATTTATTAATTTGACACAGAGAGGCAGGCAGAGAGGCAGGCAGAGAAAGAGGGGGAAGCAGGCTCTCCGCTGAGCAGAGAGCCCGATGTGGAACTCGATCCCAGGACCCTGAGATCATGACCTGAGCCGAAGGGAGAGGCTTAACCCTCTGAGCCACCCAGGTGCCCCACAAATTTTTTTAAAAAGATTGTTGGTAATCCCAACCTATTCTTCTGCCAGGGTTTTCTGGTTTGGAGTCACTTCTTAATGTCCAGACTGGTTAAACAGGTATTTTATAAAATCAAGCAGTAGCCTGAGGTAATAGATTATTAGGCCAGGAGTCATATTTGGAT
This sequence comes from Spilogale gracilis, assembly GCA_004023965.1. Taxonomy (NCBI): domain Eukaryota; kingdom Metazoa; phylum Chordata; class Mammalia; order Carnivora; family Mephitidae; genus Spilogale; species Spilogale gracilis. The sequence continues at coordinate 26,948 of PITA01010987.1, forward strand.
TACAGTCTAGACTCTGTCATTCACAGCAGTGTGAACATAGGTTTATCTAACTCTCAAGTGGCTCCCAGGGGAAGTTGTCTGCAAATGGATTCACAAGTGCCTCGTTTGTGAATAAAAGTAGAGTAGTTATAATTGAGTTGTTAAATTCTAGCCCAATTGATTGAATAAAGACAGTTTCTGGAGATCTTACTGACAGAATATATATTTACTTGTATGTAAATTTTGAATGTGGTCCTACCTGCTGTTTAGAAACCAGATGTCTTCTACTTTGGTCACTATATTCCAGAAAGTACCTGATAATTGTCTTTTTTGTTGTTGTTACATATTCTCTACGTGCTCCCATGAAATGGTTTTATGTCCCTCTTAACACCAAGATTTGTGAGAAGAGCTTAGTACAGGAGTAAGAATACTCAACTATAAGTCAGGGGATCCACATTCTAAATAGCCCAGGACCATTACAGACTGCCCTCCTCAACTCTGAACTTCTCTGGAGGTTCCCTCATGTATTAAGAGAGGCCTGGAATTCTATAAAATCTCTAGGGTTTCTTTTGGCTTTTTAATGTTCCATAAATCTTACTCAGCACTTATCTTTTTTAAAAAAGTTCCTATTCCTGTTTTATTTTTCAACTGAGGTATAATTGACATAAAATATAATGATTTGATATTTGTACATATTTCAAATTGTCACCACGATTAAGTCTAGTTAACATCTGTTTTCCTATATATGATGAGGGAGCAGAAGGCTAGCTTAAGACAAAACATAAGCAACACCCTGCAACCTCCCCCTGCCCCCAACTCTTGGTGGGACTGTGTGACTTCTTCCAGGAATCTCCCAACGTGTGTTAACGTTAATGCCTTGATAGAGGGAAAAAGCACCTTAACTTGACAAGGCAAGGGCACAGGTATCTTGTAAAGTATCTTGTAGGTGGGTCCTCTTTTTTTTTTTTTTTTTTTAAGATTTTAATTTATTTATTTGACAGAGAGATCACAAGTAGGCAGAGAGGCAGGCAGAGGGAGAGGAGGAAGCAGGCTCCCTGCTGAGCAGAGACACCCCCCCCAAGCAGGCTGCAGGCCTCAGTCCCAGGACCCTGAGATCAGGACCTGAGCTGAAGGCAGAGTCTTTAACCCCCGGAGGAGACACCCAGGCGCCTCTTTAACATATGAAACGTTTTTGAAACCTCCCTTTTCCTTACTTTCCTCAACTCCCCTTATATAATCACCACTCCTCAAGACCCTATCACAGCCCCTCTTTCTGCCCAGGGGTCCTGTCCTGGTGCTTTAATAAAACCACCATTTTGCACTGAAGACGTCTCAAGACTTCTTTCTTGGTCGTCGGCTCTGGACTTCATCCCACCTAAGCTCACCGATATTTCAAAACCACATTACATAGTTACCAAAATTTTTTTGTGAGGAGGACTGAGATGAGGCTGGGAACAAATGGTCAGAAGTCTTGAGACGTTTTTGGTGCAAAAGGTGCTTTTATGAAAGCACAAGGACAGGACCCGTAGGCAGAAAGAGCTGCACTGGGGTTATGAGGAGTGACTGATTATATGTGTTGTAGTTAGTGGGGGTTAGGGATAGCGTGAGTCTCTATGGATTTGGGAAGCAGGGCTTCCAGGACCTTGAGGGGCGGGCTAGCTAGCCCTTAAGATAAGCTTCTTCACTACCGTCTAGTAAAACATGAGTCTTGAGACCCCTCAGGTGTATGTAAGTGGGCCACATGTTTGAAAGATGATTGCTAATGTGTATCTTGGGTGGGGATATATAGTTATCAGCGGAAAGTAACAGGAACAAGAACAAAGCTACAGTAGTAAAGCATTAAAGGAAATCCTTGGGGAGCTGGAGGAGTGTTACAATCTGTATGCCTCAGGAATTGTGTCTGGAGACTAGAGCAGAGGCAAAATCCAGCCTTTGTTCCTTTTTCTCCCATCAAGGACTTTTAATATTTACTTACTTAGCATCTCTCAAATGTGCAGTACAGTATTATTACCTGTAGTCATCATGCTGTTCATTACAGCCCCAACACTGACTGACTCAGAACTGGAAGTTTGTACCTTTTTGACATGTGTAACTCATTTAATTATTCTCAGATACTAGAACTGCTTAGGACAGAATGCATTAGTAGGTTTAAAACCTCTCAAAATGTAAGTTCAAAATACAGCTGATTCTCATTATTTATTGATTCCATACTCGCAAATGCACCTGTGTGTTAAAAATTTGGTCTGTAACCCCAAAACAGTACCTGCAGCACTTCCATGGTCATTTCCAGACATGTGCAGGGGGGAGGAAAACACAGAAAATGTACACATTTTCCTGGCTGAGGATGAACAAGGGGGACACTCAGCCCACTTGTTTTAGCTCTCATGCCATAAGCAAGTAAGTGTCCTTTCTGGACGCCTGGGTGGCTCAGTCGGTTGAGTGTCTGCCTTCTGGTTCAGGTCATGATCCCAGGGTCCTGGGACTGAGCCAAACTTGTGGGCTCCCTGCTCAGCTGAGAGTTTGCTTCTCTGTCTCTACTCCCCCTCCTGCTCATGCACTGTCTCTCTCAAATAAAATCTTAAAAAATAAACAAAACAAATGTCCTTTCTGCAGTCTATTTATTACAATGCTTTTTGCATTTTTGTGCATTTTATTGGTCATTCTGCTGTTTAAAATTGCCCCAGGCATAGTGCGGAAGTGCTGCCTACGTGGAAGAAGGCAGTGACATGTCCCGGGGAGAAAATGTGTTAGAGATTTAGTCCTTAGTTACAGTGCTGTTGGCCCAAAGTTTAATGTTAGTGAACTGGTAACATACTAAGACGTGGTCATCATATCAGTAGAATGAAAAATAAAAATGGTATGGCCATCTCAACTGACACAGAGAAAGCATCCAAAGCCCTTCAATATGAAAATACTTCATAAACTACAAAGAGAAGAAAACTTCCCCAAATTGGTAAAGGGCATCTACAAAAAACCCACACCTAAGATCATATTCAATTGTAAAACACTGGCTGCTTTCCCCCATAATATCAGGAAGAAGACAAGGATATCTACTTTTTGTCACTTCTCTTCAACCCTGGAGGTTCTAGATGGGGCAATGAAACAAGAAAAAGAAATAAAAGAAATCCAGAGTGGAGAGAAAGAAGTAAAATTATCCCTACTCCCAGATGGCACGATGTCACATATAAAAACTCTAAGGAATTAACTAAAAAATTATTAGAATAAATGGGTTTAGTGGTCATGGCCCAAGATCAAAATGACTTATATTTCTATACACTTGGACACAATCTGGAGTGAAATGAGAAAACAATTACCTTCAGAACAGAATCAAAAAGAATAAAATTTAGGCTCAATTTAACAGAAGAAGTATAAAATGTATATACTAAAAATTATAAAATAAGCTGTTGACGGCCCTGGATGAGTGCCCTGAATGGGGCCAGCCTTTCACCTTGGGCGGCCTATTACAACCCCGAACATGACTGGGAGGCTTGTGGCATATGTTAGCGTGTAACTGCTGGGCCACCTCGGGCCACCTCAGCATTGGTGCTTGCAACAGTCAAGTCCTAGTGAGGTGTGTCGAGTTGTTACCCAGGACTCTGACCACTACAATATGCTGCTCAAGAAGTTGGCCCCTCCACTTGTCACTTTGCTGTCAGGAGAGCCAGAGACGCCACAGGTCACCCTGAGGAATTATCAAGTCTACTGTCTAAACAAGACCAAAATCTCGAAGCAGGAAATCTAAGTCTTCTTGGTGAAGTACAGTGATCCCATCTATGTTAGCGAAACTGGACACCACGATTCGTTTGGCATCCCAAGCCAATCCAGCTCAGGTTCCAGCGGAACTGAAGGAATATGCCAGAGAGAGAGATGTCTGGCTTTGTTCGCAGAGTCGTGAGGGCCATGGGACGTGTGCCATCCACGTGGAGCAATCCACAGAGCGCCGAAGAAGCGATCTGTCGATCCCACCCAGACCAAAGGAAATCAGGTGACCCAAGAGTAACTGCTGCCATCGGGGGCATCTTTCACAAACACTCCAACAGGCATGAAAGCATCACTGCCACTTTATGAGGACTCATAATCGCTGGATGAACAGGACGCTCGAGCAGTTCTGACTGGATGGGTGACACTCTGCTGGGAACCGACACCACAGCCGAGTTACTGGAGGGCTGCCGGGAGGGTTCTCCAGGTGCGGCTCACTCTGCTTACATCACAGTGAAGCTGTTTCTCAGCCAACTGTCAGAAACCCAGGAGCTGGTACAGCAAGCCTTCGGTTTGCCAACACAGGACTCTGATAAACCTGACCTTTGAGACCAGGGCTGTGTTTACTGGCATCTTCTCTCAACAGTCCCTGTCACAGGAGAGTAGTGGTCTCTTCTGAGAAGCCACCGATGTCTGACAAGACAGTTACCATGCCAGCTCTCCGGACGAGCTAACCTGCCACACTGCATCATTGGCCTCAGTATACCAAAAGCTTCCCAATGCTTTTGTGGAAGGAAGTCATGGAATCCATCACCGACATGTGCCAATACATCATGGGAACACTGACGCAGGCGACAGCCCTGTTGGCGCCACCACTGAGACCAACTTGGAACAGCCTCAGGTTATCCCCTCTCGAGGTGACCTTCTAAACCCTTTTAAACCCTGACCTCAGCCCCCCAGTCAACGTGCTTCAGGTGTCCTCCATACAGATGGGAGTAGATCTCCCAGGATGAGGACTAGATGGTCTGCTGAGATAGTCTTTCACCCCCTCATCAGGGCCTGTAACCTTCGCTCCTCCACCTACTCCCACTGTGGTCAGCAGTGGTCTGAATAACCTGTGAGCACTCTCCACCAGACAAGCATGGGACCTGCTGGATGTGTGGTTCCTAAGGCAGTAAAAGATAAAGGCTTGGAGATTTCTAGGACATCTACTCACTGCCAAGGGCACACCTATGTGGAAATGAACTTCACCAACAAAGCTCTCCAGCACGTGACGGACTTTGCAATCTAGTCCTATACGTAGCTTTGGGGTCATGCCCAGCACTCCTCTGGCTGACCACACACCACTGATGCCAAAGCAACGCACGGATGTCTCCCTGCCTCTCAACACCTTAGGTCCCGTCACAAAGACAGAACCTCTGAATAAGTACAGGTGGCTGTGAAAAACAACTTCAGCTGTCTCACCCCACTCAATGTGCTTTCCATAGAAGATTTCAAAATGGCACACCAGGTCTTCCATGCAAGTGGAAGGCTATTCACAATGGAAAATAACTTCAGTTTCAGATTAAGGAATGTCGATTAAATGCTGACAGTTTCCAGCAAACTGTGAAACAACAATGTTTATACTCTTTCCAAGAGGAATATGGAAGAGGAGGAAATGCTGTACCAATCCTTGAAGCTCTATAATGGCATTTGGAGTTTGGCTGAGCTATGTGTCTAGCCAGGAAACCCAAAAGGCACGCTGTTGCTCAAGTGTAGAGCTCTCGAGATCTCTCAGGACAACTACCAGGTCTACGGCAGCATTTCTGAAAAGCTAACAGATGGGTCCAGTGCCCTCTGGCCACCCTGTGATTGGTGCAAGCCAAGAACTCTTAATTGGAAGAAATCGCTTTGCCATGTAGACTCTGAACCCTCACACGCTGAGGCTACATTCCAAGGTAGTGATTAGTTTAACCTGTGCTAATATTAGGGCACAACCTGTTGGATAGTCTTAGGTTCTCATGAACACCTGTAACCACTGCTTCAACCACTTCCCACCTCTTGTCACCTGCTCTGCTATTTGTCCTTACTTGTGAGCTTCCCACAGTGTGTCAATGGCTGGCATCTTTGAGTAGTTTGGTATTTTGTAACTGAGAGCTCATTTGGAAAGCAGAGCAGGACAAAAAATATTAAAGCAAGGAAAAGCATCACTGAAAAAAAAAATGAATGAAGCCCTTTAGACTCCACTGCAAACACAATCAACTCTTGGTAGAACCAAAATCTCTTTGAGTCATGGCTCTGGAGCTGGGGCAGGGGGCGGGGTGGGGGGTGGAAACAATTGCACACCCCTTTCTGAGCCTTGTCTCTGCCTTGGGAGCTGATCACGTGGAGGAGAGGGCGGCAGCAGGCTCCGGTGTTCTTGGCCTGCCTCTCTGAGTATGGAACAACCACTTTCTGAGCCAGCAGAACAGCGAGAGGGCCCCAGAACTCACAGTGGCAATGTACTCCATGTGGAGCCTCTGTTAAGCCAAGGGGTGGAGGAAGAAGGGAGACCCCACCTCTCGGCCATACTTCAAAGGAATATATAGTCAGCTTTCATTATCTATGAAATGACATGAAATATTTTGTAGACCTTAACACAGCAAGACAGAAGGTAAAGGAACTTATCTCTTGTAACAAATACTGAACAAGTTCCTACTGGTTAAGAAATTATAGGGGATGTGTTACATCGACTGGGTTTTCTACCCTCCTTCATTGGTAGAGAGAGAACCAATTAACTTTAGGTAAGTCAAGGAAATGAATCTGATATTAAGAAGCAATGAAATGTAACCCCAATGGGATACATATATAGCTTCCAGATTCTATGTGGCTTTGAATGATGTACGCCATTGCTTCTAGAGTCAAAGGATTACTTGCATCATAAATATCTATACCTATTAACTAGTTCACTATTAAGACATAAGTTGCATTTTTAATAACACAAAGCAACAACAATGAATACCTCCCTTCTGCCCTACTGACCTGTATGACATTGCCTACGATGACACTGTCAATGGTCTCAGGAGAGACCTTGCCCGCACACAAAGCAGCCTTGGCAGCAAACTCCGTCAAGTCGGTAGCCGTGAAGTCCTTCAGAAGACCCCCGTACGCTCCAAAGGGGGTTCGCTTAGCGGCAACAATGAACACACCTGTGAGCAGAAACAGATTTGTCAGCATCCCTAGCATGCTTTAAATAATCTCACGATGAAACCTAGTATTAGGTACTGTTTTCAGTTACAACTCAGACCATTTTTGTCACATAATAATACATGGAACAAGTCACACTCACAGAAGCAGGTGTCAGTTTGAGCAATACCTATATGCTGGCCCCAAGAACTGCAAGCTGCAATGTAAATCCATGCTGGTAGAAAATGTTTTTGTCCTCCAGTGATGTACAATGATAAAAACATTTTTTAAAACTAAAATGCTGGGGCACCTGGGTGGCTCAGTTGGTTAAGCATCTGCCTGTGCCTTCCGCTCGGGTCATGATCCCAGGGTCCTGAGATCGATCCCTGCTTTGGACTTCCTTCCCAGCAAGGAGCCTGCTTTTCCTCTCCTGCTCCTCCCACTTGTAAGCTCTCTCCCTGTCAAGTAAATAAAATCTTAAAAAAAAAAAAAAAAAATAGGGTGGCTCAGTGGGTTAAGCCTCTGCCTTCGGCTCAGGTTATGATCCCAGGGTCCTGGGATTGAGCCCCATGTCAGGGGCTCAGTGGGGAGCCTGCTTTCTCCTGTCTCTCTGCCTACTTGTGATCTCTCTGTCAAATAAATAAAATCTTTAAAAATTTTTTTAAATTAAAAAATTAAAAAAAAAATAAAGGAAACTGAAATGCTGGGACGTCTGGATGGCTCAGTAGGTTAAGCAGTCTGCTTTCAGCTCAGATCATGATCCCAGTGTCCGTGGCTGGACATCAGGCTCCCTGCTCTGTGGGGAGCCAGCTTCTCCCTCTGCCTGCCGCTCCCCGCTCCTTGTGCTCTCTCGCTCTCTCTGACAAATAAATAAAATCTTTAAAAAAAAAGTTTCTTCGATGTGCTGAAGTATGTTGTCTAGTCATAGAATCAAACAATCTCTAAATTAGTTCTCTTGGAGTTTGAGGCCAACCATTCACCCCACAGAAAATTCCTGATGCAAGAGAAAACTCCTCTCCTAGAAAATTTATAGTAAGAAGGCATATTCCACTGTGTGAAGCAGTGTGCCCATGAATGGATAACCTAAAGTGTAATTTTTCCTCCTACTGAGCTAAGCCAGCTTACCCAGTTTTCCATCTACCAGTTTACCCAAATACACTGTAGCAAGTCAGAAAAAATAGTTTCTAGAGAAAAAAAAAAGGAAAGAAAAATCTAGAATTGATAATGTTTGGAATGTAAATTACATATGCCTTTAATTTTGGAGCCATAGGATGACTAAATTACAAATTTCAAAAATATGAACCATTACCTTTTACCCTTGGAATAAAGTGGGCAAAAGAGATCACCTTCTCCACATGTAGCCCCTCCGGATCTGGAGTCAGCTAACATTTCTTTGACATAATTCTGGTTGTTTTCTTCTGAAGACATTCTAGCTTGCCAATATCCTGTTAAAACAGGTCCCTTTGAACACAACAAAATTTCCTGATCTAACCACAAAGAATAGAGAGGAATTACCAATGCATATATTAATGTAAATTAAGACTATAAATTTATGGTATCATTATTAGTCCTTGATGTCCTTGTGCAAATAAATAAAAACTGCTCCTTCCTGAGGCACTATACTGCCACCTCCCCCGCAAAAAGATTACAGAAGTCTCTGTCGATGTGAGTGATGCTCATTCAAGCTGTGTGAGACAGAACCTGCACATCGGGAAGCAGCATCCAATATAGCCATTTCATCACACTAACATTAATTAGGCACCAATGACGCACTAGACATTTTATCACTTTTCACTGTCTAATCTTCCCAACAATTCTGCAAGGTAAATAGTACAGTGGTGCATACAAGAGGCATTTAGTATGTGCCAGACCTCAGGCTCAGGGCTTTGCATACACTGGCTTCCCCCAAAATAATCTGAGCTCACATTTCCATGTCCTGACAAGAAATTACAGGACTTTTAAAAATGGGTTTGTGCCAATATATTTAACCTGTAATTGAGACCATATAAACATTTTACCATTCCTGGTATTTAAGTACAATTCTCCCGATTATGTTAGTGGAGACTTATCTCTTTCGTGGAACAAAGTCAACCTATCTTAAAAACAAAACAAAAGCAAAAACCAAACCAAAACAAAAAAAACCCTCTGGCTTCTCCTTTCATTCCTACTTTGAGAAACTCAGTCTGAAAGAATTTTAGGAGGGGCACCTGGGTGGCTCAGTTAGGTTAGGCATCAGTTGGTTAAGCATCTGGACTCTTGATTTTGGCTCAGGTCAGGATCTGAAGGTCATGACATCGAGCCCTGCTCTGGGCTCCTTGCAGAGTCTGCTTGAGATTTTTCTCTCTCCCTCCCTCTCTGCCCCTCCCCCGTTCATGCTCTCTTTCTCTAAAATATATTTTTAAAATCTTAAAAAAAAAAAACCCCACCAAACATTAAAAGGGAAAAGAATGTTACTCCTAACATATGCAACTATAATTTAGAAGAAAACCAATTAATTTTTAGATATAACATTTAGATATTTACAAGACCATAAATATTATTTCAGTGCATTACAGATGGTTTTGTTCTGATACATGGGGTTATTCTGTGCCACTCTATGTTCCTCAATTTTTGCAAATGTGCTCTAAACCTTGGGTGGCTGAGTGGCTCAGTCGTTAAGCATCTGCCTTGACTCAGGTCATGATTCCAGTATTCTGGGATCAAGCCCCATATAGGGCTCTCTGCTCAGCAGGGACCCTGCTTCTCTCCAGCTCTCCTGTGCTTGTGTTCCCTCTCTCACATCTCTCTGTCATAATAAAATCTAAATAAATAAATAAACCTCCCTAACAGTTTACTTATTTTTACATTGGTATTTTATTTTTCTTTCCCCTTCCCATGTCTTCTTCCTAATTTCATTACAAGCCTGCATGTGGTCATGGCTCCTATTTACCAACTCTCCCGCAAATAACAATGATACCTTGGAGAATGAATAAAAACCAGGTTGCTACAGAGGAGATGTGGAAGGGGGGGAACAGTACAGGGTGAGTATCCAATTTATTTATAGCTCTGATAGTCCACATCACATGAATGGCTACAACTCAGAAACTCAGTCTTACTGGCTGAAAACTCAGAGAACTGAGTTCATGGCAACCACAGCCACTGGCAAAAGAAAATGAGTCTGGGAAAGGACCACAGGCAAGAGCCCAAATCATACATATGAACTCTGCCTAAACACCTGGCTGTCTCTTTAACCTGCACCCACAAACACCTTAGCTAAGGTTAACCGAACTGAACTTAGATTTGAGCTGTTGCCCTCTCCAGGGGAGACAGAGTTTGCCAATTGAGTTCAACTAAATTAACTGCCTGCAAAAATAAATAGCCAACCAAACAATCAATAAATTAACATGCTTTGGAAGAACATAACAGAATTGGGCTCTACAATATTTCCTATACAAGGTCTATGCTATAACACAAAATTAATGCACATATGAAGAGACAAGAAAGGATTATTTTTTTACTTTTCATTTTATTTTTAACATGATTCATTCTTTATTTTTTTTTTTTAAGATTTTATTTATTTATTTGACACAGAGAGATATCACAAGCAGGCAGAGAGAGAGAGGAGGAAGCAGGCTCCCTGCCAAGCAGAGAGCCTGATGCGGGCCTCGATCCTAGGACCCTGAGATCATGACCTGAGCCAAAGGCAGAGCCTTTAACCCACTGAGCCACCCAGGTGCCCACATGATTCATTTTTTTCTTTTTTTTAAGATTTTATTTATTTATTTGACAGAGAGAAACACAGCTAGAGAGGGAACACAAGCGGGGGAGTGAGAGAGGGAGAAGCAGGCTTCCTGCCGAGCAGGGAGCCCGATGCGGGGCTTGATCCAGGGACTTCAGGATCATGACCTGAGCCGAAGGCAGTCACTTAAGCAACCGAGGACATGATTCATTCTTAAGAAAAAATACAATCAACAGAGACCAACTCCAAGATGACCCAAATGTTAGAATTAGCAGACAAGGATTTTGTAACTATGCTCAAGGATAGGAAAATAATGCTTATAACAAAGAACAGGCCATCTCAGCAGAGAAACAGAAAGTGTAAAAAAAAAAAAAATCAAAATGGAAATTCTTTTTTTTTTCCAAAGTGGAAATTCTAAAACTGAAAGGTATCTGAAATAAAAATCCACTGATGGGGGTGTCTGGGTGGCTCAGTGGGTTAAAGCCTCTGCCTTCAGATCAGGTCATGATCTCAGGGTCTTGGGATTGAGGCCGGGTTGGGGGGGGGGGTCTCTGCTCAGCAGGGAGCCTGTTCCCTCTTCTCTCTCTACCTACTTGTGATCTCTCTCTCTGTTAAATAAATAAATAAAATCTTAGAAAAAAAAATCCACTGAATGGGCTTCACAGAAGAATGGCAACGAAGAGATTCAGGGACTTTGAACATAGGTACACAGAAATTTTACAATTGAAAAGAGGAAAGAAAATAAAAAACAACATGGGCAGAATCTCAAAGTCTGACAAAGGAACAAAGGTAACTCAATGGAGAGAGGGTAAGTCTTTTCAGCAAATGGTGCTTAACAACTGGACATCCACGTGCAAAAATAAATTTTTATTAAAAAATAAAATCAAGACGCAGACCCTACACCTTTCACAACAATTAATTCAAAATGGCTCACAGACTTAAATTAAAATGCAAAAGTATAAAACTTCTACAACATAATACAGGATAAAATCTAAGTGACCGTGGGCTTGACAACTTTTTAGATTCAACATGAAAAGTTTCTGACCCCTGAAAGATAAATGTGGTAAGGTGAATACCATTCAAATTAAAAAGTTCTGCTCTGCAAAAGACACACAGAAAGAAATGAAAAGAATAAACTACACACTGAGAGAGAATATTTTTAAAAAAAAACACTTATTTGATTAATGACTAGTATTCCTTATACACAAATGATGTGGTTTTGGAATATGGGTGAGTTTTGGTTGAGTGAGGTCCAGAGCCAATGACCAAGAAAGAATTCTTGAGAAGTCTTTGGCGCAAAATAGTGGTTTATTTAAATCACAGTGGACAGGGGGAGAGAGAGCTGCAGCGCCGTGGTCTTGGGGAGTGGCTGATTATATATTGGGGGTTGGGGAAGGAAAAGGGAGGTTTCAAAAGAACTTTCACATGTTGAAGAGGACCGACCTGCAAGATACCTACAAGATACCAGAGGCCTGCCACTGTCAAGTTAAGGTTGGTAACAAGAAGACAGTTGGGAGATTCCTGCAAGAATGTCACATAGGTTCCATCCTGGGGGTTGGGAGGAGGTTGCAGGCTGTAAGCTTACGCTTTTGTCTTCAGCTAGCCTTCTGTTCCCTTATCACAAATACGCCTTAAAATTCAACAAAAGAAAACCAACAACCCAGTTAGAAAGTGGGTAAAAAAAATCTTAAGAGACACTTCATGAAAGATGATAAAAAGATGGCATATAGCCATATGAAAAAATACTCAACATCCCATGTTGTTAGGGACATACAAATTAAAATAACAAAGAGATACCTCTACACACCTATTAGAATGGCTAAAATCCAAAACACCAACATCACCAAATGCTGGTGAGGATGCAGAGCCAAAGAAAACTCTTTGTTGCTGCCCGGAATGCAAAAGACAAGTACTTTGGAAAACAGTCTGGCTGTTTCTTATAAACTAAAACAAAACTTACCCCACCCATATAATCTCACAATCACTGTTCCTATGTATTTATAGAAATGAGTTCAAGACTCATGTCCGCATAGCCTGCACACAAATGTTTATAGAAGCTTTATTCCTAACTGCCAAAACTTGTAAGAAATCAAAATGTCATTCAAAAGGTGAATGGATGTGCACATCCATACAACACAACATTATTCAGCAATAAAAATGAGCTGTAAAGTCATGAAGACACAGGGAGGAAGCTTAAATGCACACTGATAAGTGAAAAAAGCCAATCTAAAAGGGCTACAGACTGTTTGATTCCAACTATATGCCATCGGGAAAAGGCAGAACTATTTAGACAGTATAAAGATTAGTGGTTGCCAAGGGACTTACAATGTGCACTGATATGACAGCATGAGGGAAAAAAACTCCCACGCAAAACAGGACACTGCCTTTCTGTCTCAGATTAAATATTAACTCATTTTATTAGAGCAAGGACACAGAGCAACCAGAATTAAGGAAAACTGCCGCTACAGTACCCATTTCTGTTTCTAGATTAATTTGGCAGGCATGCCCAGTTGCCTTAAAAGGATATACAAACATTCCCAAAAAGCCAAATAGCAGTAACAGAACTATTCCTTGGGGGCAAGGGGATGCATGCTAATAAACAAAACAAAACAAAACTGGGGGACTGGTTCTTGTTCTTGAAAGTTAAAATTCCACTGACTGTGACCACTTGTTATGAGAAGGGAATTTACAGGTCTTTTTTTTTGTTGTTTGTCTTTTTGTTTTTTTTTAAGGGAATAACCCTAGAATTTATGTACTTAGTGACTGCACTTTCCTGGAGTCAACTTCAAGTAATGGAAGGGAAAGGGAATAAGCTGGTCTTCCAACAGAATGGCACCAAGCATGTGGAGGAGCAGGGCACTGGGGCAGAAATTCCCTGGAGACCCTAAGAGACCGTCAATTGGTCCCAAGACTTCTGCATCCCGGACTTGTTCAGAGGCGCGGGCTCCTTCGTGAAGCAGCCCTCCGCCCCAGGCCGCCCGGTGCTTCCGGCGCCGCCCGTTTTCCCAATAGCTGAAGAAAATGGGGCGCGGGGTGGGGGGTGGCCCACGCGGAGAAGGGTAATGACCTTCAAGGTCAGAAGCAAACCTTGGTCTTGACCCTCAGCTTGAAGCTGCACCTAAGTCGCTGTCGCTAGTGCCTTACAAGTACGTTTTCTCCTTGACCCGAACATCCGGGTTGGGCTTTCATCAACCCCCCTACAGACAGAGACCACCGACGCTCACCTCGGAGGAGGGCCATGGCGACGACCGGGAACTGACGCAGGGTTTCCCCTCCAGTGATGAGGAGGGACCTGCCCACCTCCTGGCCTTAAAGCCGGGGGCAGTGCCCCGTGAAGCCCCGCCCCCGCCCTTTCACCCACTTCGCGGGCAGTGCCTCCTTCCCCCCGCCTCCCCACCGGCTAGTCGGAACTCATCGCCCCTCCAGCGAGACGCAAGTCTCCGCGCGCCTCCGCGTGAGAACCACCGCTCTGCTAGCCGCCAGGCCTTGCAGAAGAGGGCGTTCCTTGCCGGGGCACTTCTTCCTCACTCTTAAAGACTTTAGTTCTCTTTTCCCCAGCGAGTCAATGACTTGACTCTACCCTGTTCATCCTGTCCCTGGCCTCTATAACCCGCCCCCCGCCCGGTAATCCCGTAATGAATGTTCTCCCTTCAACCCGTAGCGGACCTCCTTAATCACGGGACCAGGCGTCCCTACGCCAAGACGCCCCCAGTGTGCACGGGGGCTGGAGGGGAGGAGGCGCGGGCGAGGCGGAGGGCGCAGGGCCGGAAGTCGGTGTGCCGGGAAGGAGGACGTCGCGAGGGGATTGGCTGAGCCCCTGCTGCTGGTAGGGTGCGGCTGCGCGGCGGGGCCGGGAGATGAGGCACGGGGTGGTGGTGGGGTCGGGCAGGCGGGGGTCGGGGTGATGCCAAGTGGCGTCTGAGGGAGTGTAGCGAATGTCAGAGGGTAGGGAGTTCCCCAGTCCCCGAGTCCCCAATGTAGCCCCCAAATGAGCTCGCAGTATTTTCCTTATATGATCGGGCCCGGTTGCTGGCGGCGCCGCTGGCCTGGAGCCTGAGAGGATTATGAAAACAATTTGGCGAAGTGTGGCTGGGGACCGGGGCGGGAGATGAGGGGCAGCGGGCTAGGCTGGAGGTGAGGGAGAGTTAGGGAGGCCTCTGCCGCTGTGACTGTGAGCCCAGGTCGATGATGACGTGACCACTGCGCAATCTGAGTTCTAGGAACCAGGTGATGGAGTGTGTGCTGAGAACGGACTGAGACCGGGCGAGCAGGACAGCCGGGGCGGGATTGCCTCGAGGTTTATTGTGAACGCCCAGGGTGTTTCTGCCCTGGACTCCTGCTTTCAGTCTCCTGCAGCCTTCTTGTTTATTAAGTCCATCCTTTTTATTATGAAAACATTTCTGCAGTGAATATCCATACATACACCATCTGTATTCTGCAATTAACATTTTGCTGTATTTGTTATATCACATCTGTCCTAACATCAAACCACCTTATTTGTCTCATACAGACCTTAATATTCCTTGGAGGGAGGGGAGGGAGACATGGTCCCAGACCCCTAAGGGATGCCTGAAATCAGATAGTACTAAGCCCTATGTTGTTTTTTTACTGTATATACATACCAATGATAACGTTTATGATTTAGGCACAGTAAGAGATTAATAACAATAAGACAATAATATACTGTAATAAAAGTTACGTGAGGGACGTCTGGGTGGCTCAGTCAGTTAAGCCTCGGACTTGATTTTGGCACAGGTCGTGATCTCCAGGTGATGAGATGGGACCCTAGTTCAGGCTCCCACCTGGGGGTGGAGCTTGCCTAAGAGTCTCTTTCTCTCTCCCCCTCTGCACCTGCCCCCATTTTCTCCTTCAAAAAAAAAGTGAATGTGGTCTTTATTTTTTTAATAAGATTTTATTTATTTATTTGAGACAGAGCAAGAGTGCAAGCCAAGAGAGAGGCAGGAGGAGAGAGAGAAACAGACTTCCTGCTGAGCAGGGAGACCCAAGTGGGGCTCCATCCCAGGACCCTTGGGGTCATGACTTGAGCTCAAGGCAGACGCTTAACCAACTGAGCCACCCAGGTACCCCAATCTTTCTTCTACTCAACATTTTTATGAGGATGTGAGTGATAAAATGCCTACCTGATAAGATGAAGTGAATGCATAGGTATTGTGGCATAGCCTTAAGGCTATTCGGGTCCTTCTGACACCTCAGAAGAAGAATCCTCTACTTCCCAGATGCTGCTTGACCACTGGTGACCCTGGATCACTGAAATGGAGGAAAGTGAAATGGCAGATCAAAAGCTTGTTATACACTTAATTCTGGGAACTCTTGGCTTGGGTCCCATTAGATGTTAATATTTATTTCTGGTTTTTCTTAAGGCAACATTTCCATATGGTCATGTATGCAAATCTTAAATTTGTTAAATTTTACAAGTGTATACACTCTTATTACCCATACTACTATCAGCTATAACACTGTAATTAAAACATGTCCATCATCACAAAAAATCGCTTTATTTCCCTTCCCACCCTCCACCTCCCCATCACCCATTGTTCTGTTTTTCTCATCATCTACTGCATTTTGACCCTCAGAGTTATTTTCCTTTCTGTCACTTTAATTTGAATGAATCCAGGAAGTCGATAGCAGTCGCCAATTTAATACATAGTTTAAGCTATGAGGGTTATTAACTTTTACAAAAATATAAAGTACTTTTCCACAAGTGTGTACAGTCAACAGAATTCTGACTGAGATCAAAGCTTTCATCTACCAGATGATTTTTTTCACCTGAATCTTATGGATGATAGGGAGTAATAATAAAAGCTACCATTTTTTAGGTACTGTGTGCCCCAGCATTGTGCCAGGCACTTACATATGGTATTTATAATTTTTATACCCAGGCAATATAATAATTATATAAAATGGAGAAACATACAATTCATAGACATCGGACAGATCTTAACTAAGGGACAGTCTACAATCCCATTAGATTTCCCCTCTCTCATTTTATAAATGATTTGAAGCTTAGGCCCAGAGAAACCAAAGAACATGCCAAGGCCTCCAATCTAGAACATTGCTGAATTAGAATTTTGAACCTTTGATTCTCAAATACCCAAAGCCTATGGTCTTTAAGACTTGAAGATGTCAAATATATGAGTGGGGTAGAGAAGCCAACAGATACCATTAGCTAAGGTCTCTGTTATACAAAATGAAAGGAGATGAATGTTAAGTGAGTTTTCCTTGGAGGAAGAAATAAAAGTATTTGGGAAGAAATCCTGTCAAGGATGACTTTCTATATTTTCCAGTATATAGTGGCTTAGGTTCTGAAGGTTTATTTTCTTTTTTCTGCAGAGGAGGGTGTCTGTGTGTATGTATGTGAGATAGAGTGGTTTCGGGTAGGTGGAGAGGTGAGGCAATGTGTCAGTGCTAAATGTTTACCTTTTCCCAATCAGGGTTCCTATAGGAAATAATTTGAGTAACTATTTTTTTAATTCTCTAACAGATGATACAGAGCACATACCGTTTTAGGTATAAGACTTAAGTTATTACATTACATATAAATGGAAACCTTGGGACACTGGATTTGCTTTAGGTTTGACAGCTAGTAACTCAGTTCTAATATTTTTTTTTTGCCGTCATAGTTGACGTGTTGAAGGCTTTTTCCTTTAGGGCTAATTAAATCAGTTGGCTGCTTTGGGCTGCAAATAACAGAAGACTGAAAATGGCTTAGAAGCCTCCAAGTATTACTGGGGCGCCTGGGTGGCTCAGTTGGTTGAACGACTGCCTCAGCTCAGGTCATGATCCCAGAGACCTGGGATCGACTCCCACATCGGGCTCCCTGCTTGGCGGGAGGCCTGCTTCTCCCTCTCTCACTCCCCCTGCTTGTGTTCCCTCTCTGGCTGTGTTTCTGTCAAATAAATAAAATCTTAAAAATATATACATATATTTTTAAGATATATTTTATATATTATATATATAAAAATTATATAATATATAAATAGCCTCCAAGTATTACCATGTCATCAAGGACCCAGGCTTTTGGTTGCTACAGTTGTAGACATCATGCCTGCACCAACCATGTTCAAATGGGGGAAGGTGGGTATTTATTGATGTGGTTTGGAGTGCTGGGGTTGTGGGGTTCAGAGCCCATGACCAAGAAAGAATTCTTGAGTTATCTTTGGAGCAAAAAGGTGGCTTTATTAAAGCACAAGGATGGGACCCATGGCCAGAAAGAGCTATACTGGGGTTGTGAGAAGGGACTATATATAAAATTTTCTATCCTGTGGAGGGGAGGGTGATGCTAGGGCTCCAGGTATTGAGTCTGTAGGGTTTTGGAGATGGCTTTTTTCTTGTAACTCATTAAGACAGTTACAAACTGTTGGAGACTCAATGTCCTGCATGACTGTGATCTCTATCATATAACCATTTGTTTTCCCCTTTCCTTTGTTTGAGGGCAGCCAGGAGTGCCTGGGGAATGTCACATATAGGGGTGTGGAGGGGTGTCAGGTTGTGCTTTGCCTTCAGCTTGCCTTCTGCTCCCTCATCATTTATTTTATCTCTTTATCAAGAAGGAACATTTTTCTCTTCTGTTTCATTGGCCAGAATTGAGTTGTATGCTCATGACCTAGCTGGAAAAAATTTTCTGTCTTTTTCAGTTTCTGTCTTGGAAAGCAGGGTCTGCCAGTAAGGATGGAAGCTGGAGAAAGTGCTGTTAAGTAGGTGGCCATCAGTGCCGGCCACAATGGCCTTATTAGCAATTATACAGACTGTCCTATAACCCACACCCTCTCCTATTACATACTAACATCTCTAAATTGCTTTGAGGAACTTGGACTTGTATATCTTTGCTCGTGATTGAGAAACTGGAGCTCTGGCCTTTTGCACTACCTGTCAGTCAAAAGTTCTACTTTAGCAGTGTCCTCTCATTGGACGAATGGCACTGTGCAATTGCTCAGATTTGTTACCAAATTCAATGTTGATATTTATTTAAAGCGAGTAGCAAACAGAAAAATTAAAATGCTGTTCTTTGCGCATAGTGCCTGGTACTCAATAATTATTTGTGGCATTAAACAATGCTATGCAAAAATTAAAGCCCATAGAATTGTTTCAGTGAGCCAAAATATGCATTTTATCTCAAGTTGGCAAAGAATTTAAGCCAGTAACTGTGTTTTGTAATGAAGAAAATAAAAACCAGAGAAGAGAATGTAAAGTGAATTATGCCTAAAAGTGAGATACAGGGGTGGAGGAAATAAACAGATCTTTAAAAGTTATGGGTTTTTTTGGACTCTCAGTCTAGGGAACAAACTGAGGGTTGCTGGAGGTAAGTGGGCGGGGGTTGGGGTAACTGGGTGATGAGCATTAAGGAGGGCAATTGATGGATGAGCACTGGGTGTTATATGCAACTGATGAATCACTAAACTCTAACTGTGAAACTAAAAAAAATAAAATAGTAATAAAATATTACAGTTTAAGTCTAAAAAAAAGATATGCCACCCTCCAAACATGCCAAAAAACAAAAATTAAAAAAATAAAGTTGTGGGTTTTTTCATTAAAACTTCAAATAGTTCAAATGCAGAGAAAATTCTTGGTTCTGTACAACTAGTGATTAGGGATATAGTGTCCTTTAATAAGAGAAGGAAGTTTCTATTCAATTTGCCTTCCACTTACTTACTAAGATATCATCACTAAGTGTCACAATCTCCCACCTGAAACCAGACAAATCACTGGCAGCAAGTCCCTCCAAATTTACTAAGTTTTCTCTAATTAGAAATGTCACTAAAATTTTAGTTTTAAGTGAGTCCTAAAACCATCTGGTAAAAGGGGTACACATATAAAAACACGTAAATGTATGTGAAGACAATGTAGGTAGTCTCAGCATATTATAAAGAGGAAAACGTACTTTTACAACAGAGAAATCTTGGGAATAGTACCACCTCAACCAAATGACCAGCTCCACATCACCAATAATGGGACAAACTGACGCCATGCATCCCCTCAAGGCATCGGAGACACAACTTCACCTACATAGGATCTCTCCAAAAAATGTCTGACTTGAATCTCATCCTAAGGAAATAATCAGACAAGTCCAAATTAAGGGATGTTCTGCAAAACAACTGACCTAAACTCTTCAAAAATGTTGATTTTGTGAAAAACAAACAAAAAGCCTGGGAATGGTATCAGATAAAAGGAGCTAGAGAATAATAATTATTTTAATGTGGGATCTTTCATTGGAACCTGGATTAAAAGCAACCTTAAAAGTTTTTTTCAGGGTGCCTGAGTGGCTCAGTTGGTTAAGTGACTGCCTTTGGCTCAGGTTGTGATCCTGGAGACTGGGGATCGAGTCCCACATCAGGCTCCCTGCTCGGCGGGAAGCCTGCTTCTCCCTCTTACTCCCCCTGCTTGTGTTCCCTCTCTGGCTGTGTTTCTCTCTGTCAAATACATAAAATATTAAAAAAAAAAAGTTTTTTTCAAGTAAGCCTCAAAATTACCTGAAACAAATTATTTTCTAAACTATGTAGTCTTTTTCATGTTTAACCATACAACCATTATATATCACACTACACTATGTATATCAAAGTTATTTTACAATTTTTTTTGTCTTGATGTGAAACCTCTCATGAGATGTGAAGTCATTAATATTAGACAATTAAATTGCAGTATTTTTTTAAAGATTTTATTTATTTGGCAGAGAGAAACACAGCCAGAGAGGGAACACAAGCAGCGGAGGGAGAGAGGGAGAAGCAGGCTTCCTGTTGAGCAGGCAGCCCGATGTGGGGCTCCATCCAGGAACTCTGGGATCATGACCTGAGCTGAAGGCAGAGACTTAACCACTGAGCCACCCAGGCATCCCGGGATATATATATATGTATATATATACATATAAAGTATTATTTTTTTCTTCTTTCTGTACTTATTTTTTGGGAAAAAGAATTAGCATAATTAGCATAAAACTGATCAGTGACTATTGTAAATCTGTAAATTTTAGGATTATGATTTCATTAGGATTTCAGAACTATCAAGACAACCTTATCTCCCACTTTTTTTGGATAATTTTCCTATGCTTAAACTTTCTTTAACACTCAAAACTGATGCTACCTGAAACAGCAGTGGTTTTAGAAGTTTTGTAATGGAAACAGGAAAGCTGGTGAAGTCAGTAGGAGCTAAGGACAATTTTAAAAAGTGAGTATATGAATTTGAATGAATGAGATGAGTGAATTTGCTAATCTTGAGTAGTTTGGAAAATTACGTATGTGCTCACTATTAATCTGCTTTGGTGATCACTTCAGTTTTTGATAATTAAAAAGGCAATTATTAGCTTAGGTGTGGTTTTGCCCTTACAACAAATACCTACTCTTCTGAAAGTTCAAGTTACAAAACAAGCACAACAGAATTGAAACGTAGACCGAAAGAGACACCCATTTGCTGAACTTCCTCATTTTATGTTGACTGTAAATGTTGGCATGTTGCAATAGCCTCAAGCCCGGGTACTTGTTTTTTTCTCCTCCACCTGTTTAAAAGTTACCTTCAGAGGGGCACCTGGGTGGCTCAGTTGGTTAAGTGACTGCCTTCAGCTCAGGTCATGATCCCGGAGACCCTGGATCGAGTCCCACATCGGGCTCCCTGCTCGGCGGGAAGCCTGCTTCTCCCTCTCTCACTCCCCCTGCTTGTGTTCCCTCTCTAGCTGTGTTTCACTCTGTCAAATAAATAAAATCCTTAAAAAAAAAAGTTACCTGCAGAGTCTACATCCTCACAAGGCTTAGAATTTCATTTAAGTAATATAACTTTAGGCAAATCTCTAAACCTCCTTGGTTCTAAGTTTACTAGGCAAAATGTTCATGTTGCTGGACAGGGACATCACCATGTTGATGACCTTGTGCCAGACTCCTCCCAGGACACACCTGTGTTTGAGCTGTCCCGTGTGGGGTTTAATAATGGCTGCAGAAGGGAGACTAGTTATGAGGGCACAGTTTAGGGGATAGACAGGCAGCTCAGTGAGAGGGTGTTAGGAGCTGCTTAGGTGATTTGAGAAGGATCCAGAAAAGCAGGGCTTCCCTCTGGGGTGCTGTCTGGAAGTAGGAACAAGTGTTGTAAGGACGTGTTTAGATGATACCATCCTGTCTAGGAGGGGGCAGATCCAAGCTAGACTAGCCTGGCTGCTGGTGAGGCTGTGTTCACTCCTATTGGCTGCAGAGGCCGGGGTGAGGATCGAGTGGTTTCCAGGTGGCCCTGTCTCTGTACCTAGACAAAACTGTCAAGTTGTCTTGTCTTGTCTCATTTCATCATAGGCATAGAGTGACTTTTCCTGATGTAGGTGTTGTGAGATTGGGTGCCCTGGGAGGACACTATGGCCTGGCTGGGAGGGCCAGTCCAGCTTCTCCCACACTTAGGGCTTCGCCCTCCGTGCCAGACCAGGTCCTGGATATTGAGCTTCTTTGCTTTCTCAACTCTAAGTGCTCCAGTTGAACCAGGAGTCCCCGAAGGATGGGTGGTGTCGGC
>PITA01010987.1:49083-69116 GCA_004023965.1 Spilogale gracilis
GGGGGGAGGAGTGGAGCTTACCTTCAGGTCCTAGTTTGGGTGCCACTTGCCGGAGTCCAGCTCCAGCTGAACCAGGGGTCCCCAAAGGATGGATGGTGCCAGTGAGAGGAATGAGAGAGCCAGGAGGTTTTTTCTGATCACCAGGCAGCCATCTCTATCTCCCGGTCTCAGTGTCCTTATTTACAAGCAACAAATGATATGTCATCAAAAGTCAGAATTTTTGTATAGCAGATGACTTTTAGTGATAAGGTGCTTTGATCAGTAAGGAAAAAGATAATTAAAAAGGCTTAGATTAGTAAGTTACATGTAGAGTTGAACTTTAAGATCTAAGCTAGGTTATTAGCAAACCAGCTAGGAGTCATCCTGTCTAGCATGTTAACCACAGTAGGGGGAAATGTCAATCTATTTTGTAGCAGGAGGGTTTAAGTTGCTTACATAGGCCTTTTCTTTGTGTGTGTAAGCACCATGGGGGCCCTGCCCTAGCAAGACCTGTACAAATGACAGTGTTTTTTGTTATTCTTGTTATTCTTATATTTGACTGTTGATACTCCATTCTCGTTGTAGACACTGGTATAAGGGAATGCAGATGTTTGTGTTGCAATGAGACTCAAGGAATATAAGCCTCGGGGAGGGAAACAATCATTTATCATTAATTAACAAAGGCATCTGTAGTAACTTCTGTTCTGCCCTTATTTGTGCCTCATCTTTAGATAAAGCTCTTTTCCTTGGGGCTAATTCCTAGCTCAAGGGCCTTTAACCATTTTATAATCCTTCCTATGGATCTGCATGTCCTCAAAGGGGAGGTGCTGGGAGAAACTTCTTTAGTGATTTGATCTGAAATCTTTTTTTTAAAAAATATTTTACTTATTTATTTATTTGAGAGAGAGAGAGTGAGTGAGAGAAAGCATGAGAGGGGAGAAGGCCAGAGGGAGAAGCAGACCCCCCGCGGAGCTGGGAGCCTGATGTGGGACTCCATCCCACGGCTCCAGGGTCATGACCTGAGCCGAAGGCAGTGGCCCAACCAACTGAGCCACCCAGGCACCCCTGATCTGAAATCTTTATAGTAGAGCTAAGGGTATGGTCTTTATGCACTATCGGTAAAGAACTCTCGGTTTGGTGTATTTGAGGCCTAAGAATAATGGGCTCAACCCTGGGACGGAAAACAATAGCAGTAGCAGGAGATGCCGGTTTCACTCTGTATGGGAGGAGCTGTGCGAATGCTGCCATTTCCTCGCTGTGACTGTGTCATCCAGCAAGGCCCGTGCGGCTCTGGGCATCTAAGTAGTTAAATGTGTCTTGCATGAAATTTGACTCTTTGTGGACAGTTTTCCTGTGGATGCCTTGACACCTTGACGGTAGGCCTAGATCCCTCTTGAAGGCTTTCCTGAAGAGTGAGGTTATTTTGCCATCAGCCACCCAGAAGAGAGGTGAGTCCATCCTTAGGTTGGGTTTTATTATTTTTTAAGGTTCTTGAGAGAGAGAGGGAGAGAGAGAGCGCGACTGTGTGCAAGAGCAGTGGGGGGAGGGGTAGATGAAGAAGCAGATTCCCTGCTGAGAAGGGAGCCCAACGTGGGGCTCCATCCCAGGACCCTGAGATCATGGCCCGAGCTGAAGGCAGACTCCTAACTGACTGAGCCACCCAGGCATCCAATGGAGTTTGGGTTTTAGAGGTAACTTTTCACTTGCCAGTATTTCTGTATTATGAAGTATCTCATGGTGGTTCCTAGTGAGGAGTGTTTAAGGGCACCATCCCAGGAGAAGCCTTAACTTGTACCTACAGGTGGGGCTGGTGACCTAGCTTTTGAAGATTTCTAGGTGATTTTACAGTGTGCTCCTATAGGTAAGCAATAGCCTACCCATGTTTCTGTGTGTATGTTCAGTTTCTGGGCTCTCTATTCTGTCCCAGTGGACAACTGATCTGTGCCATTTCACACATCTTAAATCTTAATTATTAAAGTTTTATATTAAGTCGTAAGACTTGTTAGGAAAGTTTTTCCCTTAAGGAAGGTCTTCCTTATTGTTGGGTCTTTGCACTTCCCCATCAATTTTAAAATAAGCTTGTCAATTCCTCGCCCCCCCCCTCCCCAAACTGTTGAAATTGTTTATTCTTTGTGTAGGTCAACTTGGAGACAACCAACAACAGTTTTGTGGTATTTGAGACTTCTTATCTGTAGACATCATATGATTTCTCCAGGTGTTGTAGGGCATGCTCAGTGAATCACCGCTGACACCATTAAGGGTTAAACAATGAGAGGTTTATTATAGCTGGCCAGCGACCACTCACTAGAGGGTCTGGTCTCTGCAAGGGCCCAGACCCTAGGGCAGTCTGGGTTTTTAAAAAAACAAAACATATCCTGGTGGGCATGTCTCTAAAGAAACAAAACATATTCTGGTGGGTATGTTTCCAAAGAAACAAGACATATCCTGGTGGGTATGTCTCCAAAGGAACAGAACATATCCAGGTGGACATGTCTCCATTCAATAGCAAAGTGACAGCTGTAAGCTTATTCTCTTACAGAAGTGGGAGTAGCTGGTTATGCATGATAGTGCAGTGGGGTCATTTATTAGAGCTTTGTAACCAGCCAGGGCCGGTTGGGTATGTTCCAGCTCTGAGTTCTGGAAAATGTTTATATTGTTGGACTCACCTAGGGTCAGATATCCTAGTTAGCTTCACAAATGCCATTTTCGGTGGCTGGGAACCATTTTACATTCCCTCCTTGAGTTGTCCTTTAGGTGAAATTATTCACTCTTCCATGGCCAAAGGGTTGTATTGGGCTCTAAGTAGCATAATTTTGACTGCTTGGATTCTGTCTTTGACATAGTTTAGGATGCCTCGAATTATGCATGGTCCCAGTGTTATTCCCAATAATAGAGCAGTGGGCCTGCTATTGCAGATATTAAAGTTGTGAGCCAAGGGGACCAGGGGAACAGGGATTGAAACCAATTGTTAGAGGCCTGCCTTTGTAGTTCTCTTTGTTTGAGATTATCTTGGACTTGACTTTTCCTTAAAAAAAAAGAAAAAAATGGCTGTCAACCCAGGGCTCATGGAAGGAGGACTCTACCGTCCTGGAGCCGTATCCATTTGTGGAGGTCCTTGATGGTCTCTGTTTCCTGGACTGTCTGGAGGTCACCCTTGGAGAGGGCAGGAAATTCAGGCAGCCCAGGAGGGGGGATTGTCAGCAGGCAGATGGCTCCTCGGAGGGCAGGCTCTTTAGCTGCCTTCTCTGCCAGCTGGTTACTGACTGCTTCTTTTGAGTTTCTTTTGATGACCAAGGCAATGGATTATATCCACCTTTTTGGGGGCCCAGATGGTTGCAGGAGATCTAGGATATCAGTTTTATTTTATTTTTTATTTTATTTTATTTTAAAAAGACTTTATTTATTTATTTGACAGAGAGAAACACAGCTAGAGAGGGAACACAAGCAGGGGGAGTGAGAGAGGGAGAAGCAGGCTTCCCGCTGAACAGGGAGCCCGATGCGGGGCTCGATCCTGGGACTCTGGGACCATGACCTGAGCCGAAGGCAGACGCTTAATGGCTGAGCCACCCAGGCGCCCCTCAGTTTTATTTTTGATGTCCTTGCCCTTAGCTGTAACCCCCTTTCTCTGTAAATAGCCCCATGGATGTGGGCGGTGGCAAATGTGTACCGGCTGTCCATATAGATATTTAAGGTCTGCTTGGCATTCAGCTTTAGGGTTTTAGTCAGGGCTATTAACTCAGCTTTTTGGGTTGAGACCCCTGAGGGCAAAGGTTCTGCCTGTAGGGTTTTTTGTAGTGTCACTACTGCTGCCCCCGCGTACCTGACACCAGTACCTGACACCATTGCGTAGGAAGCTTCCGCCATCTGAGAACAGGAGTAGGTCAGGTTTTGGCTAAGGGACATCAGTTAGGTCTGCTCGCAGCCCTTGGAGGGCGCTGGCCATTTCTGAGCAGTCGTGTTGGGGGTTTGTTATGTCCACTTCGGGCAGCAAAGAGGCAGGTTTGAGTGCTATCGTCTGTTGGAACTTAATGTGCGGCTGATCAGGAGCAGCGCCTGGTAGTGGGTTTTTCAGGTATAACTAGGAATGAGTGAGTGACAGTTTCCTTTCCTAAGTTTATTGTTCGTTCCATAGTCAAGGAACAGAGCTGTGTCCCAGTTGCTCCTTGAATGAGAGTCTTTTTGCTGTTTAGAGCCCATTTCCTTGCTGAAGGACTGAGTGTGTGGCTCAGGTGTCTACTAACAAGTCCATCGGCTTGCCCCCTATAGTCAGTTTCACCTTGGGCTCCAGGGAGCTAGTGGCAGAGCCCCTTTGTTCCCATTAATTGGTCCCCAATTGGAGTACTGGCACTGCTTTAGGCTTTTTCTTGGGGCATTTGTTTTTCCAGTGTCTGATCTCTTTTCAATAGGCACACTGTTATGTTTTGTTTTTTTCCCTAAGGGTTTTCTTTTTGTATTTTACCCCTTTTCTACTGAGTCCTGGGTTTCTTTTTCTATGTCCTGCCTCTTTAAGAGCTGCCAACAACTTTGGTTGTATTTTTAGCCTGCCTGTCTTCGGCACCATCCCAGTTGTTATAAACTCCCTATGCAACCTCTGTCAACTTTGTTAACAGTTTTCCTTCGAAATGCTCAATCCTTTGTAGCTTTTTTTTTTTTTTTTTTTTTTTTAATATCTGGGGTGGACTGGGAGACAAAGGCAGTATTTAAGGCGTGCTGATTTTTCTGGGGCTTCAGGACCTATCAGTGTGTACGTTTGATAGGCGTCGAGGAGCCGCTCTAGGAAAGTGGCGGGCAATTTGGGCCTTGAGTAACCTCATTCACCTTAGATAAATTCATGGGCTGCCTTGCAGCTGCCTGGAGACCCCCCCCACCCCCAACAGAGTCCGGGGCGATAGGTAGTAGGGGACTTCCTACTGTGCTCAGAGTTGGGGTCTCAGCTTGGTCTCTCAGTGGGGAAGACTCCTTTGAGATGCACGCTTTCTGCAGGTCTCCCGTGTCAGGTCCTAAAAAGATTTTCCTGGTCTCCAGGCAGATCGCTCTCTTTTTTCAGAGGTAAAGAAGGTTTGGAGAAGTTGCTGACAGTCATCCCAGGTGGGCTGATGGGTAAAGAACACGGTCTCCAACAGGGAGATCAAACCCTGAGGTTTACCAGAAAAGGAAGGATTCTGGTTTTTCCAATTATATAGATCACTGGTGGAGAATGGGGCATAGACCATGCAGGGTCAGGGGTCTGGTCTCTTGCCTCCACCCCCAGGGTTGGAGCCTGTCTCAAGGGAAGGATTGGTGGATGGGGTCCAGGGTTGGGTTTTCCTCTAGGGCTGTAGCCCCAGAAGAGGAGTCCATGCTTATAAGCTGTTCATGGGGGGTGGGGTGGAGTATGACACAGGCGGGGCTAACAGGGGAACTGGCAGGTACAGGGGCTGGTAAGAGGAACTGCTCCGTGTGTGGGAGAGCATGTTAGCATCTCCCCTTGGGCTTGCATGTTAAGGCGGGGGCACGCCTGCCTCTTCTGGAGGGTCCTGTAGGACTGGGGGTCTTTTTTCAGGAACTGCCTTTGAAACAAGAATGGAGGAGGAGTTAGAGGGTGAGGACTGGGGGTCTTTTGTCAGGAACTGCCTTTGAAACAAGAATGGAGGAGGAGTTAGAGGGTGAGAAGCCCTGTGTCAGGGCATTTTTAATTTAAGGTGGCTGATCTTTAACCAGAAACCCCCAGGCCATGATGTAGGGGATCTGATCTGGGTGGCCCAGAGTTCCAAAGATGATGTTCTGAACTTTTATAGTTGTTGCCAGGTCAAAGGTCCCTTCAGGGGGCCATCTCACCTTAAAGGTTTGTCATTCTAGGGAACAAAAGGTGGTTAATTTCCCCCTGTGGACCAGTCTTCCGACTTCCAGGCTTTAAAATAACAGAGGACTAGTTCAAGGAGGGTTAGGTTGGAAAGGTTGGAACATTGCTGTCCATGGACAACACACAATAGAAAATGAGACAACAGAGACAGAGAACACATAAAACAGATCCATGAGCCCAGAGACAAAGAACAAAGCGGTGGGCCCAGTGATGTCTCCTTAGGACCCTAGGCCTTGGAGTTAACACTGTGTCCAGCTTCCTATTGGCCTACACAGATGTTTGCACACTACCACAGACTTACCTCCGGAGGCGAACCAGGTGCCTCTCAGGATCTGTCTATGGCATTGTGAGTCTGCCCAAAGCCATGGGCGCCGGGCCTTACCAAGGATCTCCCCAGCCTAAATGAAAGAACTTCATCGGCTGCCCAGGAGGGTTGGCCCCCTGGATGCTTGCCGGCTCTTGAACCCCCAAGGCCAGTCAGAACCAGTGGTGAGGAATGAATGTGCATCCCGGGCGAGCCCCCAAATGTTATAGGGCATGCTTAGTGAATCACCTCTGACACCATTAAGGGTTAAACAATGAGAGGTTTATTATAGCTGGCCAGCAACCACTTGCTATAGAGTCCAATCTCTGTGAGGGCACCGACCCTAGGGCGGTCTGGGTTTTTGAAGAAATGAAACATATCCTGGTGGGTATATTTCCAAAGAAACAAGACATATCCTAGTGGGTATGTCTGTAAAGGAACAGAACATATCCAGGTGGACATGTCTCCATTCAATAGCAAAGTGACAGCAGTAAGCTTATTCTCTTACAGAAGCGGGAGTAGCTGGTTATGCATGATAGCGCAGTCGGATGATTTATTAGAGCTTTGTTACCAGCCAGGGCCAGTTGGGTATGTTCTAGCTCTGACTTCTGGAAAATGTTTATATTGTTGGACCCACCTAGGTCAGATGTCCTAGTTAGCCTCACAACTGCCATTTTGAGTATCTCATGACCATTTTACACAGGTTGTGAATGTTTCACTTATGTTGTAAACTCCATACTGATCTTGTAAATATTTTCCTACTTTTTTTTTTCTTTTACACCATATGCAAAGTTATACATCTGATTGAGTCTGTCTCTGGGCTCTGTGTCCTGTGCCACTGATCTACTCATCTTTTCCTATACCAAACTACTGTGTTTGAATTCTGCAGCTTAGAAGTAATTGCTCCATCAGTCTTGTTACTTTACAGGGAAAGTTTCCCCCCAACTCCCAACCTACAGGTGGAAGTCTGCTGACCCCCGGGATAAATGATTATGATGCATGTTTGAATGTAGGCCCCAGGATGAAGTTTCTCAAGCATGAACTAAAAATAAGCTTTTCAGCCAATGTATGACTGCAAGTTTTAAATTTCATTTAGGTATGGCACACCATTTTGTTCAAAAGTATTTATTTCCACCAATTTTTATCTACAGCTGAATACTGTAACTAATACAAGCATTTTTTTCTATAAACAAGGGTCTACTTTACAGATTTGTTCAAAATGAAAAAATATTTTTGTCAGTAGTATTTCTTCTTACAGTGTTAGATTCACCCTGGAATATGACGTGAACCCTCTTTGGAGAAGCAGCCTTTCATCTAGATGATAGTTGCTGGCAAAATGTTATATCCAAATCTGGGTTATTCTGATACAACATCATTTTAGAAAGTAGCTTAAAATCATTTCCTCGATCACCTTTATTAGAATTAGAAATTTCTTTAGGAAAACTAATATTTAATATCAACCTAATAAGAGGAAAGAATAGTCATTGTCATTGCCATTAACCTCTAATTTTTCTATACCCCCTAATTCTCTAATTATGACACCAGTACACATTGGTATGAATTTTGATTCAAAAATGAATTTTGGCTATTTCGCTCATGTAGCAAATTAATTTGAGAAACTGCAGAGGAATATTCAAGTCAAGGAGGAAAAATGACAGGGACCTGCCCCCATGCTGTCACACTGTAGTGACTATTCAGTCCCCTAGGCAGGAAACAAGTGCTTCAATTCAGGATATGCTTGCTGCCTAGGAGGTCAAACATATGACAATTACATATATTCTAGGCAAAAGAAATGAATTCTAATTTATGTCCTATAGTCTGAATGCATTCAGGTTCTAAGTAAAGAGTGGTGAATTGATGGTAGCAGGGTTAATTTTTTCCTAAGTTTTCTCTTCTGTCTTGTTTTTGCAAAAGCCTGAAAATTTCAAGTATAGGAAAATCAAGGGAAGAAACTCCTATGGATACATTCTCCATGGAAAGGGGAGAAACAACCTATTTAAACTTTGGGTGTCATCTGCTGTTCAGATGCCAAAGAGCTAACTGCAGCTATGGATAGTCGAGGGAGAATGCATGGAGAGAATACGCTCATTGGCTCCAGCAAGTTAATAATATATACATCGCACACATTACTACCGGCAAACAGAGGTCCCCCGTGATACTGAAAACACAGACTGTTTATAAATATTTGATTCTTAAATAATCTTTAAAATGCCATGTTTCAAAAGACAAAGCAAAACTCCACCATGCTGTCAAGCATTAAAATTCTTCCCATGGCATCTTGTTTCCAAGAAATAATTGACAAGTCCATTATCTTGGTAACTGCCCAAGGCACGGGGTGAGAGGGGTGCCGAGTAAATTTTAAATAAAAAACAGAGACAGTTATCTAGTGTGGAGGTCAAACCTTGGGTGTTGAATTAAGTTACATGAAGTCATTGATTTCATGAAGTTGGAAAAGTATTTAACTTTAAAAAGGCAAAGAAAAAAAAAGGCAAAGAATAAAAACGCTAAAAAGGGATTAAAGTTTCTCTAAAGGTGCTTCTTCCCATCTCCAAGTGTTAAGTTAAACAGGGCTGACCAAAACATTAACCAGTTGCTGATATTTCTTTGTTGTTAGTACTCTATAAAAGACTATTTGTGGGGCGCCTGGGTGGCTCAGTTGGTTAAGCGACTGCCTTCGGCTCAGGTCATTTTCCCGGAGACCCGGGATTGAGTCCCGCATCGGGCTCCCTGCTCGGCGGGAAGCCTGCTTCTCCCTCTCTCACTCCCCCTGCTTGTGTTCCCTCTCTGGCTGTGTGTCTCTCTGTCAAATAAATAAAATCTTTAAATAAAAAAAAAAGGCTATTTGTTTTTAAAGCATGTATAAATTAATGGGGGTGCCTGGGTGGCTCAGTTGGTTAAGTGACTGCCTTTGGCTCAGGTCATGGTCCTGGAGACCCAGGGTCGAGTCCCATATCGGGCTCCCTGCTTGGCAGGAAGCCTGCTTCTCCCTCTCTCACTCTCCCTGCTTGTGTTCCCTCTCTGGCTGTGTTTCTCTCTGTCAAATAAATAAAATCTTTTAAAAAAAATAAAGCATGTATAAATTAAGTACAGCTCCAGTGAAATGCCTCTCTCTCCTGGAAAAGGACTGTTCATAACCCCCTTCCCCATCTCCCCCGGCACATTCTAATTGCCAAGCTTTTATTTAATGAGTCGTTGGCACCTGTGATTAACAGTGATAGCAGTAGTGACCCATGGAGATGGAGAGAATGAGGGTACAAGACAGAATGTAAGGACAGCGAGCCATTGCATTTATAGAATCATTGCTTTTCAAACTCTTCCACACACTCTAAACAAGGCCATTTGAGGCTATCTTAAAGATGAAGGTCAGTCCTTACACACAAGACTTAGTTTTAAACTAAAGTGTAGTAACAAGCAAATTATACTTCATCAACGACTTTAAAAGAGGTAGCCACAGACCCAGTAGGCTCAGACTGGCCTTCCCAGTGAAGTCGGAGTGTGGGCTGAGCGGTTGTCTTGTGGGTTTCAGAGGACTTAACTGCACCGGGCAAAGAGGGGGACAGACTCAGCTCTGCAGATACCTGAGGGCAGCCTGCCATGGTTACCATGGGGCCGTCGTGCTGGGGTCGTAGATTGGGACACGGTGCTCCAGGGTCTCCCCCAACGCCCGGGTGCTGTGCCTCATTCTGCTCCAGCAGCCACAAGAATGGCAGAGCAAGTGGAGCCAAAAGGGTACAGGACTGTTCGGGGCTTGGGGTGTGCTGTGTTTCTGGGTGCTTTTGGAGTTAGCTGGCTGACAGATGGTGCGTGCTTGTGTGTGTGCACGTATGTGTGTAGGGGGATGTTCTAATTGCTGATCATGGAAAAATCTTATCTTCTTGGTGTCATATAGAGGCTCTTTTCAGTTTTGCAAACACCATCTGTTCTGGACATGGGGAGCAACATACCGTTATCTATCAGAGATTTGGAAAAAAATCACTAAAAAGTGGGTGTAGAGAATATGCAGGGTATTTGGATTGAATAGCCTACTTTTTCTGAAGAGGCAAGAAAAAAACCTATAAATGCAGCAAACATAAAATCTTCTGTCATATTCCACCGAATACTCTGTTTTAACCCTTTTTTCAAAGCAGAGGTATTTACCATGTTTATGTGGCAAATTTTAAAAATGTTGAAAATAAGGGCACGTGGGTGGTTCAGTTGGTTAAGCATCTGCCTTGTCATGATCCCAGGGTCCTGGGATGGAGCCCCACATTGGGCTCCCTGCTCGGTGGGAAGTCTGCTTCTCCCTCTCCCTCTGCTGTTCCTCCTGCTTATGCTGTCTAATAAATACATAAAATCTTTAAAAACAAAATAAAAAATGTTGAAAATATCCTGAAAAGGGAACATTGACCTAAGCTACTCTCAATTTTTAAAAAGAACACACACCCATACACACAGACCCAAAAAACTTTTTACTGATGGTAATCCCTGAACTGAGTGTTTGGAAAAGTTTTTCAAATAATCAGGTTCTCAAGTTTGTTTTCCTTTACTGTTTTTGGTTACCTGGAATTACAGTGCATTGTATGATGCTCTTATTGGCAGTTTTATGACATTAAGAGATCACAGGCTTTCATTATCTATAAATAAAAACCAAAGTTGATATTTTCTAATATTTAGATTATGTAGATTTTCGTGAAAGTTTTGTGGACTCAGGAAATACACACTAGCATTGGAAACGAAGACTGTCTTTCCATGTTGCTCACACTTTAAGTTTGGGACCATAGCATTTTAAGCGGGACTGTTCCAGAAACCCAAGACTATGTAAAAAGGGTTTAAGCATACGAAGGAGAGAGTCTTCTAATTTTGCTTTAGAAACCAGTCAGACTGTTTGGAGGTTAGCTATACCACTGTCTCTGTATCACCAGGCTTTCAAAATACTTTCGAGAAACTTCTCAGGAGGCCCAAGCGCTGTATTTTTGTTCTCTGAACATCTCCCCACTAAGTCACTTGCACCGGTGTTTCATAGACCTTGGGGATGTTCCCACCATGTGACAGCTTCATGGTTATTAGTACGATATTTGTTCAAAGTCCTTGAAGGCAACATACTTTCGCATATTTTTATTTTTATTATCATTTTTTAATATTTTATTTGACAGAGGGAAACACAGCTAGAGAGGGAACACAAGCAGGGGGAGTGAGAGAGGGAGAAGCAGGCTTCCTGACAAGCAGGGAGCCCGATGCGGGGCTCAGTCCTGGACTCCGGGGTCATAACCAGAGAAGGCAGCTGATGCCCAACGACCAAACCACCCAGGCGCCCCAACTTGCCATATTTTTAATATTATTTTACTTTGGGCATCTTCCAGTTATATGCAAAGATCAAAACTGGGCAGTTTCCATTTTAAAGATTGGCACCTTTTATGTGGCCATGGGGGCTGCTGGGTGGCAGGAGAGGATTATAATGTGTATCCGTTTAGACTGAAATCATATACTTAAAAATCTTCCATACTTCAAGTGTTTTTATTCTGAGCAGTTCGTACAAAAAAATAATGCCAAGTGTGTTATTCCGCATAGTTTAGCACTCTGCGCAGGCTCTCAGTCTTTTACAGATTTAATGGACCCCTCACTTCAGAGTGCGGTAGAGGCTTCCTTCTTGCCCTCACTGGAAATGGAGCTGTGGTGGGGCGGGGACTGCTCCTCCTCAGACCTCACTGAGGAACTCCAGGTTGAGATAGGCCGGGATGTGGATTGAGTCCATGGTCAGCGAGGACGGGTTGAATGGAAACAAGACGGGAAACATGTGCTTGGAGTCTAACAGCAACTGCTGAGGGTCGTTCCGCTCTTGGAGCTGTGCCTGTGGGGGACACAATGACCACGTGAAAGGCCACCCCAAAAGAGTTGGTTTAGGGGAACTCACAAACGTGAAGTAGTGTGTCTCATGGAAATATTTGTTAAGACGGTTAGGCTGGGCTTTGGGAGAATGCGGCCTCCCTGTCCTGGGCAGGGAGAGGAGCCCTGGTTTCAGCCTGCTGGAGTGCACATGACCTTAAGCTGTCCCTGAATTCGGGCAGTATTTAAAATAAGTTTTCCAGCTAAGGGAGAATAGGTGCAAATTGTGCAGAGAGGTACTGTAGTGAAGGGGTTAAGACTGTGGGCTCTGGAGGCAGACAGCCCGGGCTCTGATATGGCACCACCCTGGGCAAATTCCTGAACCTATCTATGCCTCATCTGTAAACTGGAATGGGGAGAGTAACATCACATAAAATGGCAGAGTGGGAAGCACTGGACCCCAGTCCCTCCACTGAAGCAGCCGTTGAGCTGGAGAAAGCAATTGCTCCGAAATATCTTGGAACTCTGGAACTCTGGACTAGACACTTAGGAAGGGGGAGGCTGCTTCTGTCTGCTAAGGGAGCGGTGCATGTGAGCTGACCACTAACCCCAGTCTGCAGCCGCTGTGCAGCTGCAGGGACAGGGCCCCCCACTCTGAGAGAAGCTGTCTAGGGCCTCAGGGCAGGCACTGGGACCGTGTCCTCCAGAAATCTGGGTTCCTGCCCTTGTTGGTCTCGCATCCCCTGATGGATGGGCACAGATGCCTTGATAGCACCTTCCCTGGGGATACGGTGGCTTCCTCCAGTGGCATCAATTGGAAGATTTAAAGGTGCACAGCCCCTCTCTCCCTCCCCCTTTGGAGCCAAACATTTTAGGAAAAGTTTATAATAATTGAAACTTTTCAGTTCACTATAAGGGGGTTCAACAGCAGACTTGAGCAGTCAGAAGAAATGCTCAGTGAACTTAAAGACAAAGCAATTAAGATATCCAGTTTGAGGAACGGATTAAAAAAAAAATGAATAAAAGTGAAGAGAACCTGAGGGACCTGTGGGATACCATACCAACATATACCTCACAGAAGGAGAAAAGAGAAAGGGGCAGCAAATATTTGAAGAAGTAATGGCTGAAAACGTGCAAAATCTAATGAAAGACATATACCCACGCCCCCCTCCCCAAGACTCTCAACAAACTCCAAGCAGAATAAGAAAAGACCCAAATGGGTTAAAAAACATTCACACTGAGACCCATTATAGTCAAATTATCAAAGCCCAACAACAAAGAGGGACCCTTGAAAACAGTGAGAGAGAAAGGACTCCTCACATACAAGGTATTCTCAAGATTACGATCAGATTTCTCAGAAACCACAGAGGCCAGAAGGTGTGGGGTAACCTATTTAAAGTCCTGGAAGAAACTCTTAATCAAAACTCTATAACCAGGAAAACTACCCTTCAGGAATGAAGGAGAAGTCACCTGCAGATTAACAAAAGCAGAGGAAACAAACGAAAGTCCTGCAGGCTGACACAGAAGGACACTGGATGGTAACTTAAAGCTGTAAGAAGAAATAAAGAGCACAGGTGAATGGGATGGGCTCTGGCTTGTAACTGCTTCCTACACAGTTTATACAGGTGCAGAAAACAATGATGCATTTCTGTTAATGGGAGCACCATGTGCAGCACATGGGACAGGAACAGTATAAAGGCAGAGAGGGATGGAGGTATGTAGCAGACTGTGTGTACTATGGAAACTAAGTTGGGATTCTTTAAATTAGGTGGTTGCAAGTTTAAGATGTTAGTTGTGATCAGCAGGATGATATAAAAAATACACAGAAAAGGAAAGTAGGGAAACACAGTGGTACACTACAAAAACGAAATACACACAAAGGCAGTAATGAGTAACACAAAACATAGAAGGAATACAGAAGACAAGTAGTTCCCTAGCAGAAGTGATGAATGATAAAGAGTAAAGCAGAGAATGATCTCTGGCACTTGGTGAGTCCTGTGTTGGCCACTGTTATCTTCACGATGTGCTCCTTTGTTCCTTCTGCCCGTTCACATCCCATCAGCCTCTGAGCCAGAGGTGCAGCTGTCCTTATACAAAGGCCACGGGGACTAGTTAACTACGAGAGCTGCCAAGAGGAAAATCAATACATCCCCATCTTGTAAAAAGACAAGGGTCATCTCCTACTAGCTTAAGCTATCAAAACTTTTTTCCTCCTTAGGAAGACTCATCACCATTGCTTCAGGTAGTGATAACATTTGGTATGTTGTGACTTTCTACAAGTTTCATCATTTTCCTGTTTTAGCCAAGACCAAAAGATCTTATCTGAGCTCATCCAGCCTTTGCATGTTATAGGTGTCTAACACTCATAACAGCTCTGTCTTTCTAAAGCCTACAGAGTGGGTCTGAAGTTAGTAAATAATGTAGGAGCATTTGAAAAATGCTGGGAAACAGATTTTTAGGACAAAATCATTGTGAGCATAGGACTGAGTCGATTCCATAGTGGCTGTGGAATGCATAAAGGAGAAGCTGGATAATGAATGGAAAACACTTTAATTTTCCAGTTGTCAATTTAAAAACCTCCACATGTTTGGTACCACATGAAAGATGGGTCAAAACTTTATTTATTTATTCTTTGGTGGGGGCAGGAGGGAGGGACTTGTGTATGTGAGCAGGGGGAGAGGGGCAGAAGGAGAGGTAGAGAGAGAATCTCAAGCAGACTCAATGCTGAGCACGGAGCCCTATGTGGGACTCGATCTCAAGACCCTGAGACCATGAGCAGAGCTGAAATCAAGAATCAGATGCTGAACTGACTGAGCCACCCACACACCCTGGGCCAAAATTCTTAAGTAATTTTAACAGTTTGAAAAAGCAGCTTGAGATAATGGGAACAGCTCAGCAGAAGAAAGGACATTTAGAGACAAATAAGCAACCACTGTTACTAATTTAAGATACCAAATGGTGGCCCTGGTGAGACTCCAGCAGAATGGTCTCTCAGGATTGCTGAAGCTCAACAGGGAACCCAGCTTGGCTGTATTTATTATTACAAACCTAGTCACACAGCCTTGAAGATGTACATGAAATGTGAAAGGGAAAAAGGCTCTTAAAATTGTTTCATAGCACTTTAATGACCTTTTATTTCTCAACCTTAGGTAGATCAGTAGGCTCTACTCTTAAAAGGGCTTGAAGAAATTGTAAGGGATTGAGAGGAGGGTATAAAAATGGAGAAAAGTTAATACCTAGATTATTTATAATTCAGCAGCAAATGTGCATATACTTATTTAAAATTCACAAGGTAGTCATTTCATAGGAATTATCCTGAATCCTTCGGTGAATTTAATAATCCCCTCAAATTTACACTTTTAAGGGTCAGCATGTTCTGCCCCTATCACCCAAGCAAATGGTTTGCTTTAAGGAGCAAACAGTATTTATCCTACATAAGATGTGTTCAAGCATAGAAGTTGGCACGGATCATTCCACCCTTCCCTCTGCACAGCCTCTGTCTGCAGAGAAACAGAACATAAAACTACAGCCGGCAACAAAACAAAACACCCAACCAAAATATTTTGATAGCATCACCAGCCACTGAAATCGGCAGCTGAAGCCGACTCAGAAACTGACTCTGTGGTTTTTCAGAGACGATCTAACCAACCTCTGCGACCGTTTTTCCCCTCTGTCCATAAGTCCAAGCCAGGCTCTGACGTGGTAAAAATTCTTCGACCTTTGGCTTGACTTTCGACTCTTCTTCTGAAGAGTTGCCACTGTCAACATTATCAGCGGTTCCAGCTCTCCCTCTGATGTGTGTGTGTCTTGGATATTTAAAACCAAATAAGACTTTCTAAACTTGTACTTTGGTTCAGGTGAATTATCAGTGCTCCACAAAAGTCCGTGGGGAATCAGAGAGCCCAGTGGCTTCTCTTTGGTCACTTGAAGTCTTCCGCTACTTTCAGTAGCTGGCTGTGGCTGTGTCGTGATGGCCTCTTTTCAGTCAGCACCCCACCTTCTTGAGGTATCTGTGGTGGTCACTCTCTACCTGCTTTCCCCGTCCTCTGCATGTCATCGCATTTACTTTAGAAGAACAGCCTTCCATCTGACCTGGTACCCTGCCTTTGACCTTCAGCTTCTGGTTTCTACTTAGACACCATGCTGAAAAGTTCATTTATTCCTTGACATGGCTGATTTCTCAGTCTCTAGATCTCTACATGGCCATCATGTAAGGTGCTATGGAGAAAAATCCCAAGCATACACCAAAGGGAATAGCTTCTCCTATGCCATGTGTTCTCAAGGTTTTTGAGTGTCTTTTTGATAAACCCTCATTCCAGTCCCCTTTTCCTGACTCCTTTGCTCACTTTCATCCATTTCTTTTGATCCTGGTTTCACAAGTTGGGAGTGCACTGCACTGGCTAAGGAGGCTTAGGCATTGGAGGAAGTCCTGTATCTCCTCAAGATGTCCCCCACGTGGGGTAAAGGGAGGAACAGTCACCATCCTTCTGAGTCATCTGGATGTGATTCAGTTGTGTGGGTGCTGTCAGCTACAGTCACACATAAAATTTAGGTGCTCTACTATTGGTGCACCATTTGAGGGGTGAGAAATTTCTTCACATGTGTTGTTTTAACATTGCAGTTAACTCCTGCAAGGTGTCCCCATTAATAGGGGACATTTGTGATCCATTAAATAAGACCAAGATATCCACTGATCTGTTTGACTAATTGGGGATCTTATCTAAGGGATCTATCATAATTTAGAGCCTAACTTGTTTTATGTTTATCCTTTTGCATGTGCTAATGCATGTGCCATTTGCTGGCCATCACGACCCCCTGGAGCCTTACTGCAAGCCCTGGGACTGACCCCTGGATGATTCTAACTGCCGCACAGCCGGACATCTCATTTCAGCACTAAGCAGCCAGAGTGGTCATGGTTCCATTCCCTAATGGCAGTGAGGGTTACTCTTCCAGGGGGAGGGATGAGGAAGGGTCAGGTAGGGGTAGGTAGAGAGAGAGAGATAGAGGGCTAGGTGATTGGGCTCACAGAAATCCCAAAAGAGTGGAGGTGTGGAGAAAGCAGAAATAAGGGGACAAATCAGATCACCCTGCCCTAGGCGTGTGGGGTGTGTAGTGTCTTTATGATAATGACCTGTGGCCAACAATAAATAACTAGGCCCTTTTTCAAAAGGAAGTAAGCCATTGTAGTGTTACCAATAGAAATGTTAAAAAGATTTAAGGTCCCTGGTTAGCTTTCTATAAAAGGCCAACCTGAAAGGCCCTCTGTTGGCAACCCTTTGGGATCCCTCTCTCTCTTGAGAGCTTTTTCTGTATCTTTTTTTTTTTGCTTTTTCTGTATCTTAATAAACTTCTATTGCTTTACTCAAAAAAAAAAAAAAGAAAAAGAAAAGAAAAAAGAAAAAAGAAATTTTTAGGCATTCAGCCCAAATCACCTAGGGCTCAGCTTTAGGAAACTCATCTTGAAAAACAAAACAAAACAAAAACCCATAATCTCAAGACATATTTAAATAGTTATTTCCCTAATACAGCTTCTTTCAAGCATATTTCTAAGGGCAGATGTTATGAGTCTTAGAGACACAACTGAAGAGCTCAAATTGTTTTCTTAAAATAATATTTCTAGTTTAGTTCATGGGTGGGGTTGATATTCTGCTGACTCTGTTAATTCCACTTGGTGCTCAAATTCAGTGACATGCGCATGGCAACTACTACATCTGAAATCCGAGCAGAGATTATACAAACTCAGTCTTTTTTGTATATAGCTAAGTTATCTATGGGTGATATAGTTAGTATTTATCTAAAGGTAAAGCCTTAGGACGTAAGGTCTTTTGGCTTAGAATACAACCAGCAATTTATTAATATAGAGAAGCAAAGTTAAACTTCGCTTTATTAGTTTTAGGTGAGGGCTTTACAAACTTGATCCTAGTTTTGGACTAGGACTTTATAAAACTGATCAATATTTTAAAACTCACCAGATTAGGCAAAGACCCTATCAAAAAGGAGAATTTCAGACCAATATCGCTGATGAATACAGATGCCAAGATTCTTAACAAGATCCTAGCTAACAGGATCCAATAGTACATTAAAAAGATTATCCACCATGACGAGGTGGGATTTATCCCTGGATGCAAGGGTGGTTCAACATTCACAAATCAATCAATGTGACAGAACAAATCAATAAGAGGAGAAGAACCACATGGTCCTCTCAATTGATGCAGAAAAAGTATTTGACAAAACACAGCATCTATTCCTGATTAATACTCTTCAAAGTATAAGGATAGAGGGAACATTCCTGAACCTCATAAAATCTATCTATGAAAAACCTACAGCAAATATCATTCTCAATGGGGAAAAACTGACAGCCTTCCCATTGAGATCAGGAATAAGACAAGGATGCCCACTCTTGCCACTATTGTTCCACATGGTGTTAGAAGTCCTAGCAACAGCAATCAGATTACAAAAAGAAAAGGTATTCAAATGTCAAAGAAGACAAATTCTCTTCGCAGATGACATGATACTTTATATGGAAAACCCAAAAGAAGCCACCCCCAAACTACTAGAACTCATACAACTATTCAATAATGAGGCAGGATACAAAATCAATGCACAGGAATCAGGTGTGTTCTTATACACTAACAATGAAAACATAGCAAGGGCAATCAGAGAATTGATTCCATTTACTCTAGCACCAAAACCCATAAGATACCTTGGAATAAACCTAACCAAAGAAGTTAAGGATCTGTACTCAAGGAACTACAGAACACTCATGAAAGAAACTGAAGAAGACACAAAAAGATGGAAGAGCATTCCATGCTTATGGATCGAAAGAATAAGCATTGTTAAAATGTCTATACTGCCCAGAGCAATCTATACTTTCAATGCTATTCCGATCAAAATTCCACCAACATTTTTCAAAGTGCTGGAACAAACAATCCTAGAATTTAGATGGAACCAGAAAAGACTCCAAATTGCTAAGGAAATGTTGAAAAAGAAAAGCAAAGCTGAGGGCATCGCGTTATCTGATTTTAAGCTTTATTACAAAGCTGTGATCGCCAAGACAGCACGGTGCAAAAACAGACACATAGATCAAGGGAACAAAGTACAGAGTCCAGATATGGACCCACAACTCTATGGTCAATCATCTTCGACAAAGCAGGAGAAAATATCCAGTGGAAAAAAGACAGTCTCTTCAATAAATGATGCTGGGAAAATTGGACAGCTACATATAGAAGAATGAAACTCAACCATTCTCTTATACGACACACAAAGATAAGCTCGAAATGGATGAAAGCACTCAATGTGAGGCAGGAATCTATCAAAATCCTAGAGGAGAACATAGGCAGTAACCTCTTTGACATTGGCCACAGCAACTTCTTTCAAGACACGTCTCCAAAGGCAAAGAAAACAAAAGCAAAAAAGAACTTTTCAGACTTCATCAAAATAAAAAGTTTCTTCACAGCAAAGGAAACAGTCAACAAAACAAAGAGGCAACCTATGGAATGGGAGAAGATAATTGCAAATGACACTACAAAGGGCTGATATCCAAGATCTATAAAGAACTCCTCAAACTCAACAACCCCAGAAAAGATAATCACATCAAAAAATGGGCAGGAGACATGAATAGACACTTCTCCACAGAAGACACACAAATGGCTAACAGACACATTAAAAATATTTGTCATCATTAGCTATCAGGGAAATTCAAATCAAAACCACATTGATACCCCAAAGATACAGATGTAGTGAAAAGAAGGGCTATATGTACCCCAATGTTCATTGCAGCAATGACCACAATCGCCAAACTGTGGAAAGAGCCAAGATGCCCTTCAACAGATGAATGGATAAAGAAGATGTGGTACATATATATAATGGAATACTACGCCTCCATCAGAAAGGATGAATATCCAACTTTTGTAACAACATGGACTGGATTGGAAGAGATTATGCTGAGTGAAATAAGCCAAGTAGAGAAAGTCAAGTATCACAGGGTTTCACTTACTTGTGGTGCATAAGGGGTAACATAGAAGACAGTAGGAGAAGGAAAGTAAATGGGAAGTAGGGTAATTCAGGGAGAGAAACGAAACATGAGAGACTTTGGACACAGAAACA